>BRYF01000024.1:12250509-12255509 GCA_030159135.1 Actinidia polygama | reverse complement strand
AAAAAAGAGGTGTTTTAGTTTTATTTGTGTGAATTCCACTAAAAATAATTCAATGGATAAAAAATATGTACAAAATTAGAGATTTTTTGTCCGTTAGATAAGAACTTATGTGGGTTCCACATCTTTAAGAATAAAAAATAATATTTAAAAAAAAAAGAAAATTCAGGTGAAATCTCAATTCTTTTATTAACTCAAATAGATTTAAACCGTATATAACGAGAAATAGATTTGAAATTCAAAAATGAGTTATGATTTACATTATAGATGTTTTACATTTTTAATCCATATGTGCTCATATTAAATATATTTAAAAAAATTATTTTCAACAATAAAAAATAAAAATGCTACAAATATTTTTTAGGACGGTGAAAAGTGTAAAAAATATATATAAAAATATATAAAAATACGTGAAATGCGCATGAAAATTTATTTATTTATTTTTTATTTTTTGCCTTATCGGCCGCCCTTGGGCCTTTGCAAGACCGATAAAAAAATTATAGTAATAAAAAATAATGCGGCGCGAGTATCGGGGAAAATCGAAATTGGTTACGCTCACACTCGCCAAGAAATGGGCGCGTGTAGTGGGTATTCTCCTTTCAGCATGAGCAGTTGCGACAACGACAAAGACGCAACCGGTGGGTCCCTGGTGCCGTCTTTCATGCATTTATGCCCCACACACAAGGTTGCTTTTATTTTTGCTTCGTTCTCCCGCAATTGATTTTTGAATTTCCCGCCGAAAGCAGACTGACCTCTAAAACATCAACCGTCGTTTTCAAATATCCCTTTACTTTTTCTTTGTGTATTTGTAATTTTTTCTTGAGTTGTGCTATGGGTACTCATACCCAGTCATAGTCATGTAAGTCAATTCAAATGCTCCACTTCATCCAGGTGTGTATTTGGGGTACAATATTAGGGTACTTATAATTTATTTTTTTTTGTGTTCGTTTTTTAACACTTTTATTATTTTATTTAAAAAATAAATTATTCTAATTTTTAATTATTTAATTATATTATTTACACTATTTTTATTATTTTTTAAAAAATAATAGTAAAAATCAATAACATATTATTCATACATATTTAAATTAAATAACTTTATATAAAAAATATTCATATTTTTTTAACAAAAAATAAGTCAATGCTCTATTTGAAAGCTTATTAATAATGATTAAGTTTGTTCTTACAATTGTTGAATAAATTTGTATATGAAGTATTAATTTTTTTTAATTAAAAATAATAATATTTTAGATATGAATGCATTTAATTTACCTACATAGATAATACGTAATCGATTTTTATTATTATTTGAAATAAATTAATAATAAAAAAATATAAATAATATAATTAAATAATTAAATGAGTTAATATAATTTACTTTTAAAATTAAAATTAAAAATAAAAATAATAAAATACAATAGTTTAGGGAATGTTTGTGAATTTTTTTTTTCTTTTCTCGTCGTTCGAAATTTGAACTCAACGGTCAGATTTCCTTCTGCAAATTCCAGCTGTTTCGCACCTCACCCGTTTCTAAGTTTTGACCCGACGCATATATCAGTTTTCATTTCGTTGGGATTTTGAGATTAGTTTGGAATCAAATTTCACTTTGTATGTCGTTTGGGTCAATTCGAAAAAACTTAATTATTTTTTATTTATTTTTTCAATTTGTCTCTATTAGTGGAACTTAAGTTTACAACTTCAAATAAAATATAAGATAACTTAATTTATGTTAGTGAAATTTAATTTTATTTAAAATAATTTGTTTAGTCATCAAACTTTTTCTAACTCAGTGAAGTTAGATAGGGGTGTCAAAAAAAATTTGAAAGAACCGGAGCGAACCAAACTGAATCGTGCCTTTTGGATTGATTCTATGATTTAATGGTTAGATTTTAGTTTTTAAAAATTAAGAACTGATAAATTTGGTTCGATGACCGTTTTTTTTAAACCGTGATTAGAACCGAACCGGAACCGATATAATATATATATATTATAAATTATATATAATATTTTTTCACACACAAAAAAAATCACTTTCACCTGATCTCTCACTATCTTATGTCATATCTTTTTTTTCCCAGTTCTTTGTTTATTTTTTTTATCCATTATGAATTTTAGATTTTTATGAGTTGTTAATTGATATATTATAGTTGATTGATGTAATATCATTTAACGAGTCAATCTACGAACTATTTTGTACTAATTTTGGTTCAAGACTTGAAATATTAATAAAATTATGAGTTATTTAAATGAACAACTTTGTTTGTAATTTTATATTTTATAAAAATATTTAAGATGTTAATTGGATTAAACGGGAACTGAACTGATAAGGCGGATTGATTTTAGTTTGGTTCTATACTTATAATAGTTAGGTTCCGGTTCTCATTTTTTTATAACCGTTAAAAATGGATTGATTATTGAATTCTTATAAAATCGGACTAATTTGGACCGTTGACACCCCTAGAGTTAGATATTTTAAAAGTTTCCTTTTGACGTATGCTACAAATTCGACCATTTAATACATATAGTGGTAAATCGCACCTCGTATATTTACGGTAACACGAACCAACATTTTACAATTCTGTCTTTGTGTATGGTCATCTAGGTCTATAAAATTTGGGTATTAACCTTCTCACTTCTTACCCAAAGAATAAACCCTTAGAAAAATTCAAACCGAGAACCATCAAATCCCTAGGTCTTTCTCGCTAAATCAACTCCGATGTAATTAACAAATTTATTTTAAACAAACAAAATAGTAGCAATAAAATTTTGTTAATCCTTTCTAGGTTCAAAATATGAATTTTTGTCCAACCGAGGTCGACACGAGGTCAATACCAAACTCTTACCACTTTTTTCTAGATCAATGGTCTATCTTCTTACTAGGGTTTGGTTTGGATATAGGGAGACCCACATGAGAAAATTTACCAGACACCCCTTTACTCTTTGTGATTTTGATCCCAAATCTAAAAAATCTCCAGCTTCTTGTAGGCCTCACCTTCACAAGCATTTGATATATATATATATATATATATATATATATATAGGCATTAGGTGTTGTGCAATTTGAATGGATTGGCGCTTTGAAATAAAAGGGTACAAAAAACACAACATGGCAGAAGAGGGGTCATATGGGCATCATCAGTAGTGTGATCTGGTTAATGGCCAATTATACTTTTAAGAAAAAGAAAATAGTAGGATTCTCCTGTAGATATGACACTACAAGAATGATAGGTTAACGATATTTTAGATAAATTTTGTTTTCGAAAAGCTTTATTTGATTTTTTTAAACAAATTCATTCATCTCAATTAAATATTGGAAAGAGTTAAGAAAATATGTTTTACAAAAGAACCGATAAAATTCAAAATTAATCTAAAGGTTTTTTCGTACGATGTTTTTCTTTAAAGAAAAATTCGGTAACTTTATCGGAGCAGAATCAAAATTAAAAGTAAATATTTGGATCAAATGGTCACTGCATACATGCAAATAGGCATGTTAATAGATCGAATGGGATTCATGGTAGTCTGATCTAAATACAAACACATAAACTTGGGGAATGGTAAATCTGCACTGCTCGAATTCAAATCCGAATCCAACTTATATGGACATCCGTTCCAAAAATCCGATAAATTTCTTTCTATTTTTTCCTTTTTATTACTTAGGGCTAAGTAAATAAACATATACGTATGTAATTATCTCCCAAAAACATATTCAAAGTAGTTATTTTTTTGAATGAAATTATAAAAAGGATCGGATACAATAAATATCCAAACCAATACGTCAAAAAATAAATTTATTGGATTCATATTAAACGGGTTTTGAACCGAATTTTTAGAAACATATTCGGATCAATTTAGCCCGGTAAGATTCGAATTGAATTCGGTCCATTGATTCTTACTCTGGAAACTATTGCTGACATCCAAAAAATACAAACAACCCACAAAGTGATCCATAATCAGACAAGGAAAGTTTTGTGCAACTCTTACTTTGGAGTGGAGACCTCACTTGAATACTATTCCTAGGCACTGCAACATGACAAAATGTCAAAAGTGTATACGATGAGAGAGAGAGGGCGGCGGTGGGTGGGGAGATTCTGATCACATGCGACCATGTTCCAATCTTATGCTACCGGATTAGGTGTCTCCATGACATAAACTTCTCTTACAATGTATATGGATGGTAATTAGGAATGGATGTGCACATGCTTGCTCATTTTTGGTTCACATGTCAGATTGAATGGCTGTAATATGCAAGTCCAAAAATATATCTACTTGGTTAGACCCTTCAGTTTTCATTTTTGGAAAGAAATATTTGTGGGTTAGTGAATTTTCTAGAGAAATGTCAAAAATCAATTGGGTAAGAAGGGTCGCACCAAAAGTTTTTGATTAAGGCTTAGATGTTTGGTGCTCTTGTTTCGTGGATTATGTGACGTAATTTGTTCATTCAGAAGTTATTGTTGGGGTTGAAGAATAAGTTAGAGTTGACGGCGACTTGCATTTGTCTTTTTCGAAATCACAAAGTTTTTAAAAAACTTTGCTCAATCGATTAAACTTTAATTAGATAGTCAAAAAGACTACATTACTAGTTAAAATTATGTCTAAAAAGTCTTAATGAGCATTTTTTTTAATGTGGAATCCAAAGAGACCTCTTTGGCCTATGTGAAGAAGCATTTTTTGCCCATTTTTTTATATAGATTTGACAAATCAATTGCATTTTAGATCTGTTATACCTATTTTACTGGCTTGTTTTTGTAAGGTTTTTTCCTCTTTTTATTGTGAATAAATCTATATAAATGCTTATGAGATCTCTATATCTTTTGTAACTCATTTACACTCAGCATTCGATGATAGTAGAATTTGATTTGGCTTCGTTCATGTACCTCAAGTTTGAAAAAACCACATGAAAATCTCTTATATCTTTTTTCGTCTATTTTGTTCCTTTATTTACTTTTCTTTCACAGATTTACATTCGTGAGATTAGACTATTGTACTCTTCGACACCATACTAC
>BRYF01000024.1:12165509-12168009 GCA_030159135.1 Actinidia polygama | reverse complement strand
TCAGCATTCAAGATTCATCATCGATGTTAATTTTTTAGATATTTTGCTTCTATTTGGGAGAAGTAAGATGGCAAAAAATAATTCGAGAGCTATGATTATGCTTTCAGCCATAGAGAATATTCTATTCTACAAGGATTTGAACGACCCCTTGGAGAATAAGGGAGACAAACATGTAGTGATGAAAGATGAGAAATGAAAGAAGATGAACCGAAAAATGATTGGGCTGATCAGACAATACATTGGTCATAAAGGTGTTCCATCATGTAGCACATGAGACGAGTGCTTATGAGTTGTTGACCAAATTGGAGATGATGTATCAAGTGAAAACATATCGAAATAAAGCCTTATTGATGAGAAAGCTAGTGAATTTTAAGTTTCAGAGTGGGACGTCAGTGGCAGAACATACGAGTGAGTTCCACAATTTGATCAATTAATTGGCTAGTGTTGACCTACAGTTTGAGGATGAGATGCAAGCCCTATTGCCTTTTTAGTTCATTGCCAGAAAGTTGGGAGACATTAGTGGTTTCTCTCAATAATTCAGCGCCGAATGAAAAGTTGATTATGAGTATGGTCAATGATGCCTTATTCAATGAATAGGCAAGCAGGAGAGAGATGGGTATGGAGAATAATGATGGTTCGCGAGCCTTAATCTCAAAAGGAAGCAGAGAAAGAGGTTGAGGTTATCAAAGGGATATTGGGAGAGGACGACCAAGATCATAGTCAAGAGATCGCATTTTTACATACTTTTACTGTGACTAGGAGGGACATATCAAGATGAATTGTCCAAGATATAAAGTACAGAATCAGTCTTCATAAATAGCATCAGCAGCGGTGACAACTACAGATCAGAGCGATATTCTCTTAGCAGCATCTGCAGATGGAACGTTAGATTAGATTTTGAATTTAGAAAGTGCTTACCACTTGTGTAGAGACAAATATATGTTATCTACATATGCAGCATGCGATGATGGACTTATACAGATGACGAACAGAGTTGTTGGCAAATGATCAGTTTGGTTCCGCGTGACAGACGGTAGGTCTCTGACATTAACCGAGGTAAGACATGTTCTGAGTTTGCAAAAAATATAATTTTTATTGGGATGCTAGATTCAAAGGGTTGTAGCTTTGCAGCTAGTGGAGAAACTTTGAGAATTTCCAAGGAAAACAAGGAGATGTTGTGGGGAAGGAAGAATAGAGGGGAGTGTTCAGACATAGGGAGCTATTATCAAACATTGATCTAGTGGTATTAGCAAGCAGAATGGACAAGGAAAGCAACAGTTGCACAAAGGTACATGAAGCAAGCACAGAGGTACCTGGAGGATCCGTAGTGGTACAGGACTACAGGGAGATGCTTTGAGATGTGTATAGAAGTCTGGCCAGATAGGAGTGATGCAACCAATGCAAGATGTCCAATTAGAAGCTCAAAGGAAGGAAATAAAGCCGATTTTGAAGAGTTGTACAACGATGGATGCGCCGTCGCCGAAACGAGTCTCTTTCGCTCTTGATTTGATTATTGGCGGTGATCTCTCCAATTGTGTACACAAGGGACGAGAGATGGAGCCATGATAAATTATAAAGTGATGTACTTGATGGCGCACCCTAGTGGGGGAGTGCGGGCCGCACCTCTGTGAGAAGGTGTGTGCATTTTGGTGGGGAGGTGCATACACTTCGTTGGGAAGTGGAGTAGCCCGATGATGAGAGCAAGATCTCTTGGATGCTGTTTTGTAGATCTTATGGGAGAGCTGGACCAGAAACTGTCATGATGGATAACTTGAAGACATTGGATTGGGGAGATTGTTGAGTTCAGGCTGTTCAGCTCACATATCTGGGCCTAAACCCAGTTGACTCACATGAAGTGTCCATGTAAAAGTGAAACTCTTGAGTTAAGTAGAACTATTGAAAATATTATTTCTTGAAGAATTAGTTTTGAGTTATGATATGTTTTTCTATATAGAATAAGATAACAATTAAGTATCATATTGGAAGTCTACCACCTCTTTACCTTGATCTATAAAATGGTTGATATTTGTGTGTTGTTAGTTGTGAAAAAGGCGCTGAGAGTGAGAGACAAGACAGAGAGAGAGCCTCCTCGTTTGTAATCCTCTTCGGTCGATTAGTGAATTATTTATTTCTCTCCGTGGATGTAGGCATCATTGGTCGAACCACGTAAATCTTTATTATCTTATGTGTGGTTGATTTGGATAATATTAGGATAATATGTGTTTTACCCAATAATTTGTAATTCAATTTTTGAGCACAACAATGCTAAGATTGCCAAGTAAAATACAAAGTAAAAAAAAATAAATTTCCTCTCGTATTCTTATCTCACATAATTTATTTCGTTACTCATTCAAATATAACAATGAAAAACGAAAATCATTTTCTTATATAGAAAACTACAATCATTTCGTTTATTTTCACAGGTATCATTCTAGACAAACCCTCACTGCTTGAAAGTTTCGGCTGAAGCTTTTTGACACCTACATGTACATTCAGTGAC
>BRYF01000024.1:12070509-12073009 GCA_030159135.1 Actinidia polygama | reverse complement strand
AATACAATGCAATGCTCTAAGGCTGTATTTGGAATTTAAGAATTTGGTTTCAGAAAAAAAAAGGATGAATCATTTAATTTTTTTAATTTCTTTTCTCATTAAATTTTATATTCAAATACAGCCTAAGTGAAAATCAATTCCAATGTTTTAACCAAGCACTATAGATGGTAACATTCGCTCACTTGTCATACGAGTGAAACAAAATTGCACTTTTTTTTCGGTGCACTATCCAAGTTGGCTAGGAATGATTGGTTGTCCCCCAACGTGTTGTTGGCATGACTACCTATCTGCGATGTTTATCATTAATGCTAAGTACTTAGAATTATTTCAAAAGTGATACATATCAAAATTAGTGTATGCGATCCGCATTCATAATAAATCTTGTTTGTGCATTCAAGGATTTACATTTTTCTCCTCCAAAGTTAGATCATTTGATCATCCTTGCATACATTTGATACCTATCTAGATAAAAAAAAAATTAAGTATGTATTATACGAAGAGTAAGATAAAACTAAACATAAATTATTTTTATTAAAAATGAATAAGAACAAATTAAACAAAAGAAACAAAATTACAACCAGAATATAAATCTGAAATAAATTCGATACATGTATCTAAAAAAATAAAACAAATACGCAAACTAAGTATCGTGTATCACATGATCTCTTTAAGGTAGATTCGTTCCTCAGTATTGCGTTGAGTAGAATGAGCACCAGCGTCCTAGGATAAATCGATAAAATCGAAACAATGTTAGCACTGCACTATTTGAACAGGAGAACGACAATGTCTCTGATATCTCTAAGCCAATGTATGATACTTCACTTGCCTAAGAGTAATGTTGGAGTAATAGCCAGTAACCCCCAAATAACTAGGGCAGTAATGGCTCTTATAGAATCCACCCATTCCTAGGGTATATAGCATCCAATGACAATAATGGCTCTTGTAAAACCCACCCATTACTGAGGTATTTAACATCCAGTGATGGCTATAACTGGCATCTGTTAGACAACCAATACTGCACCCACTCACCATAACTCGTGCCATGGCCTAGCCCCACGCCCAAGTCGGGTTAGTTGAGCGGCAACGCGCTTGGTCCGGTGATATGTTCACATTCACTTCATATACTTGGGTACTCCATACTAACACTTGCTAATATATAAAGTCTATTAAACTTTGGTATTCTAACCAATGTGGGATTTTGTGCCCCTCACATCACACTCACATAGGTGACCTCTCATTACAAATATCTTATTATATCCGGCTTAGATTTTCAAGACACAAGAGTCATTAAAAGCGTGCTTAATCTCTCTGTTGCAAGCATCACTATTCCTCCATAGAAATGGGTAAAATTTCAGTGATTTTCTCTAACAACGAACAACTTAGTTGTCCTATTAAATCTAGATCTTGTAGGTTGGGTTATCGTTGCAACAACTTTATTTTATAGGTTTCAACATCATTCCCCTCGAAGACTTTTCAACTAACTCTTTGTTTAACCATTTGGTTAACGGATTCGCTATGTTATCATTTGACTTCAAATAGTCAATAGCGATAAATTCATTCGAGAGTAGTTGTCTAATGGTATTTTGTCTACGACGTATATATCTAGACTTACCATTATACATGTTGCGTTGTACCGTTCCAATTGCTAATTGACTATCGCAAAGGATGCATATACCTGTCTTGTCTAAGGTTATGAATTTTGATTCCATAATGGATCGAGCAATACAAGTTTGTTTGGAAGATTTTCATGAGATTGCAACCGCTCCTAGGGTAAATACATGTTCACTCGTGAATTTTGAGTCTTTTGTGTCTAAAATATAGTTTTGTCGCTATATTCTTCTAGCACGACTAGATATTGCATATACTGCAGTCCACAGTTTAGAGTATACCTCAGATATTTGAGTACTCTAACTATCGTCTTTCAGTGATCAACTCATGAATTGCTCATGTATCTACTTAGTCTGCTCACTAAGTATACTATGTCCGATCTAGTACAATTCATTATGTACATTATATTACCAATTATGCGAGCATACTCCAATTTTTGTATGTTATCTCCTGTATTCTTGAATAAATGAATATTTATATCCACAAGAGATATTGCCACATTGGATTATCCTTATTGAGCTTTTTCAGTATTTTTTCAATGTAATGAGATTGAGATAAGGCAAGATCATCTGATGTTCTAGTAATCTTGATCCCAAGATTACTCAACAACACCTATATCTTTCATATCAAACTGCCTGTTTCACATTTTCGTAGTAGTTTTGATCATTTCATCACTATTACCCACAATGAGTATGTCATCAACATAAAGACAAACATGATATATCATTTATTTGTGACATTAATGTATATACACTTGTCACACTATTGATTTTAAATCCATTTAATAACATAGCTTTGTCACACTTTTCATGCAACTGTTTGGGTGCTTACTTCAATTCATACAAGGATTTGACTAGCTTGCACACTTTCTTTTAGTGACCCGGAACAATGA
>BRYF01000024.1:12023009-12028009 GCA_030159135.1 Actinidia polygama | reverse complement strand
ATTGTATCAACTTTTAATTTTAAAATAAGCCCTAATTGCATTGATTAAGGCTTTAAAAATGTGATGTGGAGTTGTGTATGACGTAAGAGTTGGAGAAAAATTGAAGATAGACATCTAAGGTGTCAAAGTTGTGGCTGCTAGAAACTACTGACCTGCTGGACCAAACTGCAAGACAAGAATGGTGAGAACGGCGGACAGAGTTGTTTCTGGATGACGGTTAAGTTAGATGACCGATGAACACAAAGAGTGTGGAGAGAGAAAGAGTGTATAATAGTTGAAATTGCAACCTTGAGTGAATAAGGCATGGGCTTATATAGTAGTTCGACGCGTGCTTAAATGAGCCAACTATCACGTCACTAGACAATTGCAGCTCGGCGCATGCCTAGACGCGTTAACTGCTGTTTCAGTAAGTAGAAGACTAATCTAGTCATACCCCTAGGGCCTGATTGGTAGCTAGACATTATGTTGCTGTCATTTTGATCCAAGCACGGGAGATGTCAAAAGAAACTTCACTGTGTTAGTTACCTTCCGTCCCTTAATATGCCCTGGGATCGCCATCGACCGTTGCGTCTCGGTCGAGCTCCGACACAGTGACCCCACCGAACTTGCTATAGCAGCAACCCAGCAGAGGTGTCTGCCCTAGCTTGGTCGGAGCTGATACTTGGTATTTTATTCCCTTACATGTGATAACTTTGAAAGATGTAGTTTTTCTAAATTTTTTTACAAGAATCAGTTGATTCTGTGAGCCCTAATGAACGGATATTGACGGAGAGTTTTAATTATAACCGGATCAAATCTTTTAAAGTTTAATTTATTATAATTGAAATTATAAGTTTTAATTTATTATTGAGTTTTATAATTTTTTCGAAGATTTATAAAGAGTACTGAAGTAAAATAATAACAAAGTACTTAAAAAATTGGCACATTAATTGAAGGGTGCGTTTTTAGAGATGTTTGGATTTTTTAATGTCAAATTGCTAAGATGGAGCAGCTAAAATAGATCCTTCAACTGTTCAACATCGATTTGCCATGCCATTAAAGTGATGGTGTGACCATGTAAAAGACTGAAGAAAAAAAAGGAAGCTGGCTAACCAGGGTTGGCTAAAGTGATAGTGTTGTGACCATGTACACAGATTGTGATGGGTGACCGTGTTCACTTGGGTTGGGACCAACAATGCTTCACAGCTGGAGATGTGTGTATTTTGTTCTTGTAATAGAAAGATCCGTATCACTCATGGGCCATGTTCATTCCACTGAAAGAGAAGTCTTGGTTATCCATCCACCTCCTCAAGGTCCCCAAACTTTTATCAACTCACTCACAAGTCACAACCCATTTTGGTCTAGTTTTTTTTCCCTCAAGATTGTTTAACTGATTTGATTTTCGATTAAGTTTTTATATTTTTTATTATTTTTGACGAGAATGTATGTAAAATTACAAAAATTATGTTAAAATTTTAAAAAAAATCAGTTAGAGAAGAAAATTTTAGCTAGTTTGTAGATTAAAATATTTTTTTTATTTTTTTTAAAAAAATAATTTTTTATATTTTTGAACCCCTATCTATAGTCACGAGAAATCAAAAAATTATAAAATTTTGATTAAACAATTTAGAAAGTTCACTTAAAAACTAAAGCAATTAAAAAAATTATATGTATATAAAAAAAAAGCAAGCTCACCAAAACTAGAGAGAGAGAGAGAGAGAGGCATTATCTTGCTAAATAGTATATTGTTGTTGTTGACTGCTCAAAAGTTGTCACAATTTCAATTAGAATTTGTTTCTCTAAGTAGAAATTACTCATGCCCATGGGCACTATGCAAAAAAAAATCACCTCTTAAGCGTATTTATTAGAGTTAAACAATCTAAAAAATAGATAATATATAAATATCAGATAAAAGATACATTGCATGCATATACGAATAGATACATTACTACAAAATGGAGAATAAATTATAAAAGAAAATGGATGTATGAAAATTATTTTCCTTTTTCATCTTTTATTGTCCTTAGTGATTTTTTTTAGAGATTAATTAATTTTTTTAATAAAAAGTCTAAAAATATAAAAAAATATATAATTTAAGCGAATGTTCACTAAAAATAATAAAAAATATCTCTAAATTAAATAATGTTTTTATATAATTAGACTCTTATTATCAAAAGTTTGATCAAACAATAAAAAAATAATAAATACAAAAAAATTAAAAAATGAGAAGGAAAGAAATGTGTGTTTTAGTTTTTTTATTGGGTCTTATTAAAAAAATGATTCAATGAATAAAACATATGTCAAATTTTAGAGGTTTTTGTCAATTGGATCCTACACCTTTTGAGAAGAAGGAAGTGATAGTTTTAAGCGGGAAAAAATAATCTCAGGTAAAATCTCAGCTGTTAGATTCACTAAAATGAATTTCAACCGTAGATAGCGAGAAATAGATTTAAAATTCAAACTAAGTTCTGATTTGTATTATAGTTTATATAGGACCGGCGCTGCGAGAAATCTTCAGATGATAGTACCTAATTTATCACCTGCTCTCCCACCGTTAAATTCTCTATTTTTTTTCATTTTCTATCATTGAATCTTTCATCCAAATGCATACTTAAATTGTATAAATTAGGTGAAAAAGAACAAGTAGTAAAAAATGAGATTATATACTAGGCCGGCGGAGGCATTGTCCCAGACCACCATGCACATGGGTGGTCGGTTTTCACAGAGATCTCGGATCGATGAGCAACATGGAGGCAGAACTATGGGCACTTTGAGACCGGTTGCAAATAGCATTTTTTATGGATCTCCGACCCTTGGAAGTGGAAATTGATGCCAAGGCAACGATTCAACTTTATCCTTGGAAGGCAAGAACCGTGCCACCAATGTAATAATTTTATTCATGAGTACAGGTCATGAGGAGTAATCACAAGTTACGCGAATTGATCACACATTCCGAGAGAGTAACAAATGTACGGATTTATTGGTTAATCATAACACGAACAATACATTATCAATCGGGAGCTGCTTTTCCCCCCTCCCCTGACAATTTTCCCCCTTGGCCCCACCATTGTCTCCCCATGTAAAGACTTTTATGCCCCCACCCACCCACTTCTCTCTCTCTCTCTCCCTCTCTCTCTCGATTTTATTTTTTATTTTTCAGTTTTTTGTATTTTTTCTCTCTCTCCCTCCCCCTCTCTCTCTCTCTCTCTCTCTCTCTCTCTCTCTCTCTCTCGGTTTTCTTTTTTCTTTTTCAGTTTTTTGTATTTTTTTAGTTTTTTTTATCATTAAATTTGTTTTTTTAAAAATTTTTTAATTTTGTTTGTTTTAGTTTTATTTGTTTTTTTCATTAGTTTTGTTTTCTTTTTTTATCATTTTTTTATGAAATTTATTTCTTTTCTTTATCAGTTTTAATTTTTTTTTGATATATAATTTTTTTATTATATGTTTTTATTTGTTTTTAGTTTTATTATTTTTTATCATTTTTTGTATGAAATTTTTTTCTTTTCTTTATTATTTTTATTTTTATTTTTAGATAAATAATTTTAAAAATATGGTAGTCATTATTTATAAAAATTTAAGAAAGTATAAAAATATAGATTAAAATAAAAAATATATATATCAAAATAATAAAAATACTAACAATATATATGACATGTGTCAAGGGTTGAAGTGGAGGTAATTTAAAGGGATGAAGATGTTATGACATATGTTAATGGTTAAAGTGGATAATATAAAGGAAATGTGAGGTTATGACATGTGTCAAGGTTGAAGTGGGTATATTTTAAAGGAAGGGGGAGGTTATGACATATGTAAAATAGTTTAATCCAAATTTTATACTTTTTCGATTCTGAAAAAAAAATATTAATAAAGAAAAAAAATTCATATCTACTCAACAAATTTAATAAATTTTTGACCAAAAGTGTAAAATTTGATAATTATTTTTTTAAAAAAATTATTTACCGAAAAAGAAAAATAAAACTAATAAAGAAAATAAATAAATTTTATAAGAAATAATAATAAAATAAAAAAGACACAAAACTAATGACAAAGAATAAACAAAACTAAAACAAATAAATACACAAAACTGAAACAAACAAACAAAAAAAAAATAATAAAAATAATAATAATAAAATAAAAAAGACACAAAACTAATGAAAAAGAATAAACAAAACTAAAATAAATAAATACACAAAACTGAAACAAAAAAAAATTAATTAAAAAAAATAACCAAAAAATATTAATAAAAAAATTATATCTACTCAACAAATTTAATAAATTTTTGACCAAAAGTGTAAAATTTTATAATAATTTTTTTAAAAAAGTTATTTACCGAAAAATAAAAATAAAACTAATAAAAAAAATAAATAAATTTCATAAAAAATAATAATAATAAAAGACACAAAACTAATGAAAAAGAATAAACTAACTAAAATAAATAAATACACAAAATTAAAAAAAATTAAAACTAATAAAGAAAATAAATAAATTTTATAAAAAATAATAATAAAATAAAAAAGACACAAAAAGAATGAAAAAGAATAAACAAAACTAAAACAAATTAATACACAAAACTGAAAAAACAAAAAAAAATAAAAAAAAAATAAACAAAACTAAAATAAAATACACAAATTAAAAAAAAAGTGAGAGCACTGAGTGAAGAGAGAGAGAGAGAAAAGGAGGAAGGGCATAATAGTCTTTTAATGGGGAAACAAGGTAAGGCCAGGAGGGGGGATTTGTCGGGGAGGGGGAAAAGAAATTTACATTATCTTTTCAGTTGTTTTATAACGTACGTTCTTGTTTAATTAAACAAATTGATAATGGGATTACTTATCCCAGATAAATTTTTTTTCTCTCAACAAATTCCTTGAAATCAAAAATCATTTTGGTGTTTGACTGACTAGTAGTAGGGAATAGGGATAAGCCATTGTGATAAAAAAATCATATACATCACTTCAATAGCACCGAGCACCTCCTTGTGGCCTACAAGGGTGATACAACATCTAATAATTCAAACATCTTAC
>BRYF01000024.1:12018009-12020509 GCA_030159135.1 Actinidia polygama | reverse complement strand
CAATATTGTGGGTATAAATTCATGTTTGTCACTGGAGAGATAGGAATTTGTAAATTATTTTATCGGATTAAATGGAGGAGGGTTGGAGATTAAAATACAAAGCTAAAGCTAGAAATAAAAGAGAAAGCAGTGGAACTTGCTTCAATCTCAAGTTGATCAACCAAAAATCAACCTCTTGTGCAAAAAACACTAAGTGTTGCTAATTATACTTGAGGTAGTTAGCTTGGATGCCAATGCACGAATAGCTTCGGGCCATGTGACACCTGGACCACCAGAGGGGTTACCATGTGACCATATGGAGAGTTGATGTGGGGTAAAATATATGTCTATTTATAGTAAGTCGAACACGTCGCTTGGATGATCACATCGCCATGACTCCAATATATTCCTGGTCGCCCATCGCACGACCGCCAATCGATCGCTTCTCCCGGCATGCAGGAATGGACTCATCTCCAGATCGCCATTGGGCGAGGTCATTTACATCGCTTGATCAGAGATCAACTCCTGAGGGACTCTATCTCCACAAGAACTCCGCCTATCCTAGAGTCCTTCGTCACACCTCCGCTTGATTAGAGTCCGTCTCCACGAGGATCCCACCTTTGCAAGGAAACAATATCCATCACAACTCCTATAATTGCGGGTTGTTCTCTATATGGCATTCTCTTATTATTACTCCGATATCTCAGGGATATACTCCCCAAACATAACTCCCCGAAGATCTCGCCTGAAGATTCTCGCACGAATCTCCATTATACTTCTATATAAAAGCCGCTCCCCAATCATAAAGGGGGACAATTTTAATTCTGGTAATCTTGCACATATAGTTCTGTTTTATCACTTCTTTTGTGCTCGCCTTGGTCTGATTCCCACATTGGAGGGTTTTTAGCAGCCTCATCCATATCGGTAACGTTTGTCTATTGCTACGCAGGTTGCTCGAGTAGTTGCCAAAGTCTGGTGCCAAGGTTGATGAGCAATTTTGACGGTTGGTTACTCACCCCAGTTTTCTACCACAATAGTTTGGCACTGTTTGTGGGAACGACAATTCTCGACTTTCTATACACCTGCAGAGCTGTTTGATACCTAGACCAAGTGCCAGTAACCCTTTAGATTATAAAGTAACCCTTTAGATTATAAAACTTATCTAATGGTCAATACCAGCCAAGCTCCGGACTTAGATGGACTCCATCGTGAGACATATGGTATGGCCGAGCAGATGAGAATCATGAACGAGAATAACGCTCGCATGATACAACATCTTGCGGCAGCCAATCCGCCACCTCCAGTCACACCTCCCGTTCTGAATATCCAACGGTCTCGCCGATCGGGAGACGACAATTTTTAGAATAACCATAGTACTAGCCGAGCATGAAATAGGAGACGTCGATCGCTAAGTTCCCGTCCCCGACATGAAAGAAGTTCCTCTTCGTCAGAATCCCGATCATTCAGTTGAACCCCTGACGTGGAGGGCGAGAAGACCAGGCGAATAGGAAGGTCACCTTGCCGGGATGACCAAGCGCCCAGGCACCGAGACAATTCCACCTTCCAAAAGATTAGGGATTTGAACACCCGTCTTGACGCCATCAATACTGGGGTAGGCACTTCGGTAACCGTGGATCCTTTGATCAAACATACGAGCAGTCGTTCACAAAGAGGGTGATGAGAGCTAGGGTTTCCTCCAAGTTCAAGCTACCTACCCAGCTCGTGATCTACGAAGGGAAGATAGATCCTATGGATCACCTAGATTCATACAAAAGCTTGATGTCGCTTTAGGGATATTCCGACGAGGTGATGTGTAAGGCCTTCTCTGCAACCCTAAAGAGGCCGACGAGATCATGGTTTAGAAAACTATCTCCAGGAACCATTGACTCATTTGATGACCTAAGCAGACTTTTCGTCACCAACTTCATGAGCTGCCAAGTCAGATAGAAAAATGCCTCCCACCTCTTTACCATCCACTAGAAAGAAACTGAAAGTTTAAAGGACTAGTAAAGCAGTTCAACCAAGCCGTCTTGGAGGTAGAGGATCACAGTGACAAAGTGGTGATCATGGCGATGAGCTCCGCCAGGGACCATTATTCGATTCTCTATCAAAAAATATCCCTTAAACCTTGTTGACTCTCCAAGGCAAAACTGACAAGCATATTGCTGCGGAGGAGTTGACCGAGTCCAAACGAAATAGGCGAGGAAGTAATGACAAGAGGAAGGAACCTGACACCAGGCGAATGGACTATAGGGATGAGGCGAGGAACAAAAGGCCAAATCAGGATTTGAGGCAACGAACCAACGATAGGCGTCCTCGTACTCCACTTCACTGCTCAGAATTGATACTACCCCCTCTCAATGCTCCCATCGCCTAAGTACTCACGAAAATCAAACACGAGAAATTCGTCAAATGGCATGGAAAGATTAAAACCGATCCCTAGAAGAGGAATAAGAAAAAATATTGTGAATTCCACTACGATCATGGGCATAACACTGGAGATTGTTTTCAGTTAAAAGAG
>BRYF01000024.1:12003009-12008009 GCA_030159135.1 Actinidia polygama | reverse complement strand
ATAATGATGGATTCAAAAAATTCTACTCAAACCTCGCCATCTTCCATAATTTCTTATAGCCTGGTCATTCCCAAACAAATGGTCAAGTGGAGGTCACCAACGAACAATCTTGAGGAATCTGAAGGCGAGGTTGGAACAATCCAAGTGCGAATGGGCAGAAGATTTACCGAGCATACTCTGGGCATATCATACAACAAGTAAAATACCTACGGGTTAGACGTCGTAGTTCATGGTCTATGGAATATAGTCAGTCATACCAGTGGAAATATGGATGCCGAACTTCAGAACTTCAAACTTCGACAAGCAGAACAACGAAATTGAGTTGAGACTCAACCTTGACCTCCTCGATGAAAAAATGGAACGAGTTAAAATACGCCAAGCTACTTACAAGCACCAAGTCGCCAAATACTACAATCAGAGGGTCAAGCATAGGTCTTTCTTGCTAGGCGACCTAGTCCTAAGAAAAGTTACTTTGTCTACAAAAGAACCAAGTACAAGAAAGCGCGGTCCTACATGGGAAGCCCCCTACAAGGTTATCAAAGTAACCAGACTGGGGACTTATTGGTTGGAAGACATGAATGGGAAGACACTTCTTCACCCCTGGAACGTCGAGCATTTGAAGAAATATTACCACTAATGCATATGGTCGCCATGAGGACAAGATCGCCTTACCAGCCTAACATTGCCAGTATGATGATCACCAACAGCTCCATGTGTTCCATGATAATCAAAATTGTGTAATCATTGCCGATCCTTATGGTGAATAAATAAAATTTTTCTAAGTTGATTTTGTCGCTAGAAATTTATGTTGCCAATCTTTTAAAGCACCAATTTCATTGTCGCCTCTATCAAGAACGCTCATTCATTGAAAAATGATAAGGTATCTTGATCGCCATTAAAGATATTGCCTATATCAAGAACGCCCATTCATTGAAAAATGATAAGGCGTCTTGATCGCCATCATGGATATCGCCAATATTGAGAACGCCTATTCATTAAAATATGATAAGGCGTTTTGATCGCCATCGTGGATGTCGCCATTATCAAGAACGCCCATTCATTTAAAAATGATAAGGCGTTTTGGTCGCCATTGTGGATGTTGCCATGTTTGATTGTTTATTTCGTCATGTGAAAATTTTCATAATCTTGCCTAGCAGTTTTATTCGTCAAAATTGTTGATTGCCGGTCTTAACTCGCCGTTCGACTATTTTTTAATAATGCCAAAATTTATCTCACCAATTTTTTGAGATTATGATTGCTAAAGTACAACTAAAAGTAACACAATGAGATAGGAAATAAGGAATGAAAATTTTCATTCATTTCAAAGTTTAGAACTTGCAATAAATAAATAAATATAAGTGTTCAAGAGGGAGGGGGATTAGCGTCGCCCTTGCCCTTCTCCCTACTCTCCTCGTTCTCCATCTCTTTCTCTCCCACCTCAGTTTTGTCCTCTTCGACCAGCATGTCATGATAAAAAACCATGCCTTCTAGGTCAATGGCTAGGTCGGGATGACGGCGATGAAGCTGCCGTTTACAGAAATCAAATCCCTCGCCGAAGTATTTGGTTGCAGCATCTTCAACTGCTCCCAAAAATTCAAATGAGGATTTGAACTCTGCCACCGCAAATGATTGGATTTGGAATAGAACGTCCCTTAGCTCAACCACCAATGCCCTCGACCTTTTGAACTTGTTGGCAAGGGAGTCCCGTTCGTCCTTCATCTTGGCTAACTCGTCTCTGGCCTACTGCTCCTAAGCTCGGGCCTAGGCCAGTTGTTGCTCAGCTTTCCAGACATCTTCTGAAGGCGGGACACCTCGATCTCCAGAGAGGCGGCCCGCCCTTGCTAAAGGGGCGCCTTTTCTCCAACTTCTCTGCTCGGAACTGCCAGGGAAGACCCAAGCACGAGCTCCTGCTGCAAATAAACGCCCTAAGAAAAAGAAAATACAAAGGAAAAATTCAAGGATGAAACCAAGGCAATACCTGGCCAATGACGTGAAAAAGCTTGGTTGTCGTTTGATCCAAGGTGAGCTTTTCCACCCTCCCCTTATCTGCGAGAGGGATAACTCCCTGCATTATCTTCTCAACTATGGAAGGGCTACCTAGAATGGAGATCTCGGGTCCAAGGACAGTGCCAAGATTGGGCGAGCTTCCGTCCACAGGCCTCGAAGAAGGGGTGGCTCCCAAGCATGCCCCATCGCCAGGCCCGGTCGCCTTCTTTTGGGGCACGAGCACGATGGCGATCTCATTTCCTTTGGAGCTATCAACAGTTTTACCCTTCTTGATAAACGAGCTGGAGGAATCCTCCCTTGAGCACTTTTCGCCAATTATCACCCCTTTTGCTGGGGTAGGAACCGCCACAGAACCCACATTCTTGGATTTCTCTTCCTTCTCGCCGAGCTTCTTAAGGTTGATCTTTTTCGACATAGCTACAAAATAACACACAAATATTAAACACAGAAATTCAAACACTTAGAATGGACAAGAGGCCCTGAATCTGATCAGGATTCCGATGTGGAGTCTAAGCTTGAGCTCGAAACATTTGGTAAAGAGTAAAAAATAGGATCTCGAACTTTTTCCCCTAACCACCTTAGCAAGGTCAGATCAGAGATATGAGGTAACATCCTCTTTAGCTCCTTCCTAAGGGTTCATAAGTACTTTACTGATTCATCTCGGGGAGGGTTGTCTCGCTGAATGTGTTCACCACAGGAAGGGCAGAACTCACCAGTGTTGCCCGACGAGCTTGGTGCTCCATCTAAAGGAGGCTCCTTGCCCTTATTCCTTGACGCCACGGACTCAAGAGATGCGAAAACCCGATGAAAATATTTTGACCCAAGGAGCACGGGGACTGAGTAGCACCCTTCTTTCCCTATCGAACTGAAAATCTCGTCAAAAATTTTCTGCTCATTCCCATATAGCCTTGGCAGGTCGTTTCAATGTTTATCTGAAAATAATATAAAATTGAATATTAGCTCTTTGAATGTTTTAAGAGGGCAAAGATTTTAATAAAAATTGAGACCGACCCAGAATGCCCCATGATGTCGGGACCCTTGGAGCACCACCTTCCCGAGATGAACCTTCAGGAAGCTCCCAGCCATCCCCCAAGACGAAAAAGAATTTTCTCTTCCAACCCTTGACATTGCTGGGGTATCATCTGAGTAAGGTCTTTTTGTACCTCGCCTTGAAGTACAACCGGCCTTGATCCTGTTTAGGGTTATTGTTAAGACTAAATAGGTTCCTAAACTCAGAAAGGGACATGTTGTACTTATATGCTCGCCATAATACCATGACGCAAACGACGCTTCCCCACGCATTGGGGACGAGCTGAGCAGGGCAGATATTGTAAAAATGTAAAATTAACCTAATTGTAGGATGAATGGGAAATTGGAGGCCCACGTGAAAAGCGGCCTCGTAAAAGGCCACCTCGCCTGTGCAGGCTGAGGCTATAGTCTCGTTCTCCTCAGGAATCCTAATTTGCACGCCTGAAGGGAAAGAATAAGACTCCTTGAGTAGGTCCAACTCCTCTGGGGTCATAATTTTGGTCTCCTTCTCCACCAAGGGATGAATGGTGACTAGGGGTTGACCTCAAGGATTGGGGGATCCTCCATAGGTGATTCAGGGAATTAGTTCAACTCGTCAATCATGTATGATGATCCTTCTCCTAAATGATCGGATACCCAAGAAGGTAGAAAATCCTCTTAAGTTTTCTAAATTACCTACTTTGGGCCTATGGGACATGCACTACGAAAGTGAAAGTAAAAACTAAGGTGGGTTAAAGTACTTACTGAGCTAAAGGCGAGGAGGCGACCACAAATGAAGGCGAGGAGAAAATTGGAACGAGAGCAGCAGTTTGGTAGCTCAAACAAAAAAGTACAAATGAGTGGATGGCCCCCTATATATAGGAAATACCAAGGGCTGAGATTCATAAGCTCCAATATCTTAGATCACGCGACGTTTTCAATCCCGAGCCCATAACTGCCTCTCCCGCCAAAAGCATCATTAATGCGCCGCCATTCCCACCAAAAGCATCATTAATGCGCTGCCATTCTGCCCACAACGTCATTTCGACATTTAATGCCCCCCGTCCACATGTTCGTTTATGGAGACACATCATTATTACACGACCACCTTACCAAGAGGCAGTTATTTTGCTAATTACTCGTAGATCCCTTATTTTATCTCGGCATCTCGAGTAGGGGCTACTGATGTGGGGTAAAATATTTGCCTATTTGTAGTAAATTGAGCACGTCGCATAGATGATCATATTGCCATGACTCCAATATATATCGGCCAAATCATTTACATCGCCTGATCAGAGATTGACTCCAGAGGAACCCTATCTCCACAAGAACTCATCGTATCATAGAGTCCTTCGTCACACCTCCGTTTGATTAGAGTTCGTCTCCACGAGGATCCCGCCTCTGCAGGGAAACATTATCCATCACAACTCCTATAATTGCGGGTTGTTCTCCATATGATATTCTCCTATTATTATTCCGGTATCTCAGGGATATACTTCCCAAACATAGCTCTCCCAAGACTTCTCCTGAAGATCTTCGCACGGATCTCCATTATAAAAAGGGATAATTTTAAAGGTCGCTCCCCTATCATAAAGAGGGATAATTTTAATTCTGGTAATCTTGCACATATAGTTCTGTTTTATCACTTATTTTGTGCTCGCCTTGGTCTGATTCCCATGCCAAAGGGGTTTTGAGCGGCCTCAACCCGGCCGGTAACGTTTGTCCATTGCTGCGCAAATCGCCCGAGTAGTTGCCGAAGTCTAGTGCCAAGGTTGAGGAGCAATTCTGACTGTTGGTTGCTCACCCCAGTTTTCTATCACAACAAGAGCAACTATTTCCTCGGAGGACCACATGAAGAGTGTTCTGTTTTTGTGATTTCAAGAAACCGTTATCCACGTCATCCAGAGACCACATAGGAGAATATTCTCAGTCAAACTTTACCCAGGCTAGCGAAGGATTCACAAGTACTGCGATGGTTTAATGAC
>BRYF01000024.1:11955509-11958009 GCA_030159135.1 Actinidia polygama | reverse complement strand
TGTTGTATACCCGTGTTAAAAAAAAATCTCTTTGTTGATTTGTAACTATTGTAAAGTTTTAGTGTTTTTTTTCTTCTAGGTATCAGGTATACCTATTGGGATTGGGATTGGGATTGGTGCCGTTATCCCATATCCGTTAGGTATTGAGTACGGGTACATGAATGGTTATGAAGTTCGGGTACAGTAGAAGGAAAACTCTTGTTTGTGCTATGAGCTTTTACTATGCATAGAGAACAAAATAATGAGCGAGCTTCTGCCATTTATTACAGATGAGATTGATGACCATAATGTGGGATGTCTGTTAGACAATTACCGGTCAACATGAGCCCCGGGTCCATAGCCAAACAAGATTAGTACCAACTCTAGAGCTACAAGCCTAGGTCTAGGCCCACGAACCTTGAACACGGGTCGGTCGGTGGGCAATGGTGCACGTGTGGGGTCTAGAGAGAAACCTAGCCCATCCAAATCTTCTACCTTCTAAAAAGTTAGGTATCCCTTGGGGTTTGGCAACCTTGAGTTTTATAAAGCTTTACCAACTCCTAAAATTCCACTTCGTTTTATTAAAAAAAATAATCAAAAGTATCATCTATTTTAGCACAAAATTGCCAAAAAAACCATATTCAAAACCTATTTTTTTCCAAATAGGGGAGGGGAGCCCCATTCGTTTTCACGTAGAAGAATGGGGGGAATGTAGTAAAGTAAGATTGTACTTGTAGTGGGATCAACTCATCTAAGCAATTTGCTTTAATTTTTGGTGTTTGAAATTTAGGCCGTGGCAATTATTTTTTTCCTAAATAAAAAAAAAAAGAAAAATGATATAATTGGCTTACCAAAAATATATTATCAATTCCATCACTCTATTAGCAATTTGTACTTGTAGCCCTATGGTTTATTTATTCATAAATCTTCATAATTCATAATCTAGACAAATGGGAGTACCACGTCATTGATGTGAATTTATGTTAAATTACTCTTTCCATTCCTATAATTTTAACAAAATTTAACTTTGCAATATTTATTTTTAGTTGTGTTAGTTAAACCCTTAAACCTAATGTCAATGGTCAATTTGATCTTTCTGCTCATCTATTTTTTTGGCGAAGTGATAGAAAGATGCTATATGGCATTAAAAAAACTGGGCATGTGTTGCCCTTGGGCTCAGTTTGGGTAAACAAAAAATTTTTTTTTTTTTTTTTCATTTGGATTTTTAGGTAAAATAGGAAGAAAAAAACACCTGAAAACACTCTCATACACTCACCCCAAATATACTAAATAAAATCAATATTTTTTATCAAAAACAAAAATCCCAAACGAGGCCTTAATTAAAATGTTAAAGAATAGAAAGACAATATTAAAAAAGTATAAGTGATTCAATTCAATGTTAAGACTACAAAATGAAATTGGACCAGGCTTCTCTGCAATATATTTTCAGAATGCATCGACGCAGTCCAAATATTTTGGACCCCGTTTTGCTCCCTTTTTGATAATCCAAAACCGCTCAAATTGTTAACTAAAAAATTACGTTAATTGGATACAGATAAATGATCGAACGTTATCAATTTATATCAAGATAAATAGATATATCACACTCATTTATTACGGATTCTACGGATATTGAACTGTGTCAGATCAACGTAATTTTTGACGGTACGAATTTTTATGACAAAATTTATAATATGAATAATTTTAATTATTAAAATAACCTCAAAAAAATTCAAAATATTTAAAATGCATATTAAAAAATGTAAAAGTGAATAATGTAATTGACACTATTATATTAAGACGGTAGTGCAAAATACGATTTCTTTCGAACCTCTGCAATTGTTGATTACGAAAGAGCGAGAGCGAGGGATGTAATAATGTAATGAATGCACCGAAAAAAACAAACAATAAATGAGCGGCAGGGGCTCAAGTTGTCCAGGACCGGAGGAGAGAGAGAGAGGGGATCTCGGTTTTGCTTTTTCTGGGTAAATTTCACTGACACCCCAAAATTTAATTAAAATCACACTGTCACCTTCTTTTCTTTTTGAAATTACACTACACGTCCTTTATTTTATGATTTTATGTACCAATTTAGTCCAATTTTAGTTGACCGACTATTGACCTATCATAAATTGCTGATGTTAGTAAAAATATCTAAATAAATATCTATTTCGTCCTTATTTCACTCTTTCTTGTTTTTTTTTAAAAAAACAATCACAAATTTCACCATTCTGCTTTTAATTCAACTTTCATCACGTGCACCATTGAAATCAATTATCACCACAATTATGAAGCACATATACTTCTAGAACAAGTTCATATTTGTATCGGATATGGATACTCTTTGGATACTTGCATATACGTATTAGATACTTCCTAAATGTATCCGTATTTTTTTTAGTTTCGAGATGTATTAGATACTCTAGATCAAGTTTCCAAACTCTTATCAAATTGAAATTATAGCATTTCTTTCATATTATTATACTATATATTGATCGAATAAATCAAGATTGGTTATACC
>BRYF01000024.1:11913009-11918009 GCA_030159135.1 Actinidia polygama | reverse complement strand
TTTTTTTATTTATTTATAGTTTCAGATTTTTTTTTTGGTTTGCCCCCCTTAAAAATTATAAATGCTCTCTCAAAAGATTTTTTCAATGACTGACCCCAAAATAAAATTTCTGGTTCCACCACTAGTTCTACCCTTGTGTGTTATCCAGCTTAATATTCCGGAAGAGTTTGAAATATGGCAAAAAGTTTTAGACTATTATAAAATGATCCGGGACCCTCGAGAAGCTTGGAGAATTCCGACAGAGTCAAGAATATAGCGGAAGGTTCTAGACCATTATAGAAGAATTCGGAACACTCAAGAAGCCTAAAGAATTTCGAAAGAGTCCAGAATATTCCAGAACATTCTGGAGAGAACTAGAAAACTCAAGAATCTTGTAGAAAAAGCTAGAAGATTATAGAATAGCCTAGAAGGTTGGAGAATGTTTCACTTTATTCTATAAGGGTTTGGGGATTCATTCTTTGATATAAATTGGAGAAGCATTTGAGAAAGTTCTAGGGCTTCTATTGCACCTATAAATATAGACAACCTCTTGTGGATTTGACACAAGAGAGACAACAAGAAATCCAAGAGTGATACACTTGGTGAGTGAGTGAAATAAAGTTTTGTGAGAGTGTTTCTAGTATTCAAGTTCTATAACCACATAGCATTATAGATACTTGGTGTTCCACTTTGGATTCAATTATCTTGGTATAAGTTATAGGCGATAAAAGAAAAATAACCTTATGTTATCTCATTGTAAGTTTTACTCATTATTTTATTTAGTAGATTGATTGAGTCCGGCATGTGAATGTAGGCAAATTGCCGAACCACATATATTTTGTGTTCTTGTCTTGATTATTTTTCACTTTATTTGGCTTATCATAATTTTATCATTTTTATATCCCGGACCAACTCGTATAGCTTGAATCGTCTTCCCGCCCTTGAGATTGAGGAATTTGTGGAGTCGAATTGCCTTGTGTGAAATAGCCAGCATTCACCGGGTCATTCGAGATCAAACCATTGAGGTCGATTCCGACGTGGTTGTCGTTGATGTCCCTGAATTCAAAGTCTTGGACGGTGTCGAATTCGACAGCAAACAAGTGATTGGAGTGGTTTTGTAACACCCCAAAATCCATACCCCGGGGGTGAGGTCAACAAGTCAAAGAATGCAAACAAAATCCTATGTGGACCAATCACAAGTGTGGATTCAAAGGGAATGTCCTACGTGGACACCTGTTGAAAAGTCAAATGTTCGGTTACATATCTGAGTGGAAGTGTCGACACCTAGACTCTATATCATAAAATATCTATTTTTTTTTATTTTAAAGGCTAAACAATTATTCGCATAATATTAACATCAAAACGAATTTATTCATACATTTGGATCAAAAAGACTAACACATGCCCCATAACAAATGTAATTCAAACCTATCATAAGGTTTCAAATTTATTAAAAGGATTACATGTTTTCAATTGAAGTACAATAAACATCTAATGAAACTAAGTTCAATAGAAAATCTTCAAAAACGACCCAACATGGTCTAGTCAAGCCAGGCCTTTACCCTTATCCTTTTCACCTGAAAATTGTTTTATTTGGTTTGATTAAGCACGACGGCTTAGTAGAATAATATTATAAAAACGTCATAATATCTCTAAAATCATAAAAATGAAATGAGGTGCAATGATGATGCCACCGAGGCGATGAAACTAGCCAAACGGCTTAAATGCAACCGTGCCAATCCCAATGCACACACACTCTCAACACCGGATTATGGGCCACCCACACAAGGAGCGTAGATAAAACTAATCCCCGGGAGCTAACCGAGTATAGATTGGAGTGAATGTTTATTAGGGAGCCATCAGCCCTTTTCCTCACAACCTCACCCACATCCGGAATTTTCAACCTTGATAACCCAATGTCATGCAAAAGCCGACAAGGCCACAATAATGATATGATATGGTCATGTTCAATGCCATTTTCAATAATCTAATGCTGAAAGCATAATGTAAATTAAATAAACGATAAACAATTAAATTTCACAATATCTCACATTTCAACTTTAACAATTAGATAACTACTGAATTACAGAAAGTCACTAACGTCTTAGCATGTCAAGCATGTTATAGTTTTCTACCAAGCAACTAACACAAAATTGGATTAATCACATAAGCACGTAAATTCATTATTCCGCAATTAATCCGATACTCTCACAAGTATTTTATTAACACGTGATACATATTATTAAGGCTATACTATTGTTTACCTAAACATGTAATTTTCTAAGTTTTCGTAGTAATACGAATAATGCTGTTTTAATAATTAATCACATCTCAATATCATAACAATAAAGATAATAGGGCGATAATATAATATCAAACTACCTCAAATTGAAATCAACACTCTTAGCTATGAAGATCTGGCTCCCACGATCATCATACTAAAATTTTACCTTGATCGGACATCATCTCATCGTTTGACTTCACATCCTAACTCTTATGATTATAATTGCCCACACCATATAATTTCTCAATGTATGGTGGGTGTGCAGGCTGTGTTTGGGCGAAAAGAAAGAAAATTTGGAGATGTTTTTCTCTCTCTGTTAACAGCTCTCTCTCTCTCTCTCTCACAATATTCTTTCTTTTTTTCTTTCTCTCCCTCCGTGTCTTCTTTCTCTATCTATCTTATATACACATATATAATATATTTTTTTATATTATTTTTCTTTCTTTCTTTCTTTCTTTTCTTCTTTCTTATAAACACAAGCTTCAACACATGCGGATGAATAATCGTCATCCGTGACGATTATTTTATTTAATTACACTTTAGTCCCTCCAACTTAAATATCTTTTATAATTTTATCCCAAATGTTACTAATATTTTAATTATAACCCGAAAGATAAAATCAGGTTATTACAGTTTTCCAGTACTCTTGGTTGAATTGAGAAGACCCAAGTACTGACTCGAAAGAGCCCCTTTAAGCTCTTTGGTCCGCCAAATCTTGAAGGTCAATCCATGCCCTCCGAGCTTCTCTTACTCTGGAATTATGGCGAAAGCGAAGGCTGTGGAGAACGATAACGCTTTCCCGTTCGTGGAGTTTTAGAATCTGATCGGATCCGGGTGAAACGCGTGGCCTAACAGGCGAGGTGTGTCGTTGGTCCGCTTGAGGATGCCGTTGCTTTCGATCTCTGCAACGCCGCTCAGGCTTATATTGATCTGCTAAGGCCCTTGAACCCATTGTAGACGAACTCGTCGAGCTGGGAGAGAACTGGGTTTCTTGTTCGTGGAGGTTTCCCTGGCCGTTTGAAACATGGAATAGTTAAATATTGAATATTTGTGCATGTTCGACGCAACTTATACTTTTAATTGCATATTAAGTTGATTTTTGGGGTTTATGATTTTGTTAATTTTGGGGAGTGGTTGCAGCAAATTGAAAATTTAGCGGGGTAAAGATAATTAAATGTTGTTGATGGAGATTGTAAATATTTTATTTGTAATAAAAATGCATTAATGACCCACTTTGTTAAAATTATTATATATAAATAATCATTTCAAATTCGGTATTTTATTTTATTTTATTTTATTTTATTTTATTTTATGTAAAACACATAATACGTGAAATTTGTTTGTCAAAAAATTCTTGCAAGAATTTAAAAGAAAAAACTAAAATATTTTTAAAATTCTCGAAAAACATTTGTACTAAATATGAATAAAAATTAAAAGTGAATCGTGATGAGCATTTTTGTGTTCAAAAATAACTTTTAAAAAGTATTTCAAATAACTAATTTAAAAAATAATCGAATAACTTCATGGATATCTGTCAATGTCAATTCTAAATTACAACTTTATAGAATCTATATGGGTGCATAAATAAATGGAAACATCATTTGAAACTACAAGAATTGCTTTTCAATGTCATTTCATAAATATATGTGACCTGGATTCCAAATTATAACTAGCTCAAGTTAGTCTTTTGTACAAGCAAGTCTACACTCATCGCAATGTTTTATCGAAAATTTTACCGAAATATTCAAAACGATGTTGTTTTTGAATATAAAAAAAAAACTAAAACAAAATTTGGAGACCAATTCAGTCCACTTCAAATTCGTCCGAAGAGAGAGAGCACTCCGGCGAGTTCTCCACCGTCCGGCCACCGCCGCTTCCCTTTACCAGGTAACATTCTCTCCCACTTCCGTCGCCGGCCTCTCATCGACTTTCATTCATAAAATGCCAGTGAACCTTCCCTCATCGTTACCTTCCGACATCTCGTTGTCGATCAACTTGTCAGTCTTTATTCACAGAAAAGCTTGTCCAAAAGCTTTTGCAAAAGCTCAGATCTAGAATTTTCTGCAAATCAAGTAAATGGGAAAAAGATCTTTTATGATTATTCCTAATTTCCTACCCAATCGATTCCTGTTGGAGCACTAGACTATCTATTTTTAATTTCTAATTTGTAACCTCTTCCAATAGTTTCAGGGCTAATAGTCGCCATGTTACCTGGTCAGGAGGAGAGGTGGTGGCCGGACGGTGGAAAACTCGCCGGAGCTCTCTCTCTTCGGAAGAATTTGAAGTGGGCTGAATTGGTCCCCAAATTTTTTTTTTTTATATATATTTAAAACGACGTCGTTTTGAATATTTCGATAAAACATGCAATGCAGTGAGTGTAGACTTGCCCTTTGTACAATCTAAATAGGGTCCATCATGATTGCAAATGATTTTACTATACTTCAAAAAGCCTCCCCCTTCGTTCACCCTAGCTCTTCAGCTCTACCACCGCATCCACCTAAAACTACCATTCTCGTTCCCCCACCAATCATCTCCATCCCTCAATCCTCTATAAACCATGACCATGCATATTGCTCCCCCGCCATCCCCACAATACAAAGGCTAGGGGTTTGAATATAGTGACTAGGTTTTGAATGTGATGTTTGAAGATGGTCAGCAATTGATAGATTTTTCAAGGTAGTCGATGAAATCACCGTTCGAATGGGTTAGGGATGGCAAGATGGGGAAATGAGCTAGT
>BRYF01000024.1:11875509-11878009 GCA_030159135.1 Actinidia polygama | reverse complement strand
ACAAAATTTATTTAATTTTTTCTTGATTTTTTTTCCAAAGAGTATTTCAGAAAAAAATAATGAAATTGAATAAAACCTAAAATTGATAAATACTTTTATAAAAAAAAAAAAAAAAAAAACTGTTTCCAAATACTACAACCCTACATAGTTTCCTTTTTCTTCTATTCGAATACACAATTCTCCTATCTTGAAGCCTAATCCCAAAAATCTAAAAAAATAATCATTACCATTTTGTTGTCATCTCACAATGCCTTACGCGTAGATATGTAATAAAAAAAGAAAGGAAAAATATTACAAAAAAAACAATCCCAATTACAACATACTTATTTTTCTGTTAAATACCAAAATGTTCCTTAAATATTTTTATAACCTCTTCTCACTCCTCACTTTCAACGGTCTTATTATAGAAATAAAATTCGATTCCCATTTATTTTTTTATGGCTTGAATTTTGTCTATTATATTGTTTTGTACTTTTTTACCATATTTGTTAATGAAAATAGAAAACTAGACACACATATCGATGCCGGTACTGTGCATATATATCTGGTATAAGGTGTGTTGATTTTATGAGGTGAAATTCATGATTTTCTGAGGTGAAATTCATGTATAGTCAATGGCATTATGTACATGATTAAAATCCATTGAATTTTCCCTATATTTCAAGAGATTTACTAAAATATACTCGAGTAAACAATTACTTCTAAAGAGTAAAGAATTGCCATAAATATATAAGACATGGATTCTCCAGTAATGGATTACACCGATGCAGTTTAAAACATCATAGATTCTGTTTTGGGTTCAAGTACAAGTATTTTGGGTCTTATTTTAGATTTATTTTGATTATTTTAGTACTGTAAAAAATCATATAGGGTTTCTCCCATTTTAAAAACCTTAATTGATTCAGATTCTGTAATTTATCTTGCTAATTGATTCGATTAGGGCTTTAAAAGGAGTAACACTATACGAAGTCTTTTTTCATGTATTTTGGGTGTAAACCAGTTGGTTCTATTATCCCTAGGTAAGCAGAGATTAACGAATGATTTAAATTGTTACCAAATTAAAACTACAAAGTTTGATTGATTATAATTGAATTTGTAAAGTTTAATTTGTTCCTAAAATCAAACCCATGTGTTTTTTGTGTGTGTAATTTTTCCTTTATTTTTTTGTCAGGATAGTAGATTCAACATCTTACTTAGTTTCTGAGCGAAGGTGAAAAAATTCGGTGAAAAAATTCAATGAAACTGAATTTTTCTTATTTAGTGCCCTGTTTGGTGGGTTTTCATTTTGAATTGAAGAATCAAAGTTCTACTGCAACATCCCTATTAAATTTATTCAATTATTTATTTTATTTTTGTCAGTGCAATTAAGTTTATAAATTATAAATAAATCCAAACTATAAAGAGTTATAATCATTACATATTATGTATAAATATAAAATTATAGATTTTAGTACATATATGACTTCAAATAACGCAAGAATTCTAAAATAATTAAATTTTATCTATAATTTCTTCTAATTAAGATAATAAAATATTTTCATCTTAGAATTAAAATCCTATTTTGTACCATCAACAATAACAAAATAAAGTGTAATTTTTGTTTTTTCATGTGAAATTTAAAGGCTGATATATATTGAGGAAGCAACACCAGTAACCCAATGCAGAAGAAGAGGATATGTATGTTCTAAAGAGAGCATAGTTTCACGAGTCAACCATACTATAGACTTTTTCTAAAGGATTCAGCTTCTTTGAAGTTGGATGATTTAGACTGCATCGTGTGCAGTTCAAGTATTTTGAGTTCTGTCTTGAATTCATTTTGATAATTTAAATCATTCATATTATAGATTTTGTCATAAAAATTATATTAAGCGGATGCAAATCGATACCCATTCAGTACATTTTAATAACTTAATAAATGAGTGTAGAGCACAAGATTATATTCATTTATCGACCATTGATATGTATCCAATAAACGTGATTTTTTTTAATATTATAGTTCTCGATGAGGTTTACAATATAAGCATTTTTGGGTCATTAAAATGGATTCATAACGGAGCCAAAAATGTTTAAACTATACTAGTGCAGTCCAAAATTGAATTTCAAAAAAGCCTGATCCTTTATTGTTATTATTATTATTATTATTAGTGTACTCTATCAAAAGATTCCTAGTAGTGTCTATTTTCTCTACCATATACATGTTACAACATAACATAACCAAATATTTATTTCCCAAAATGCCCCTCTCCTATGTTCCTCTCTTTTCTTTAAAGTAAAAGGATAAGGCTGATTTTAGCACACTTTTAAAAGTGATCACTTTTTCATATCATAATCAGGAATTGAACCTCACGTCACGTGACGCGCTTCGGATAACCTTATCAATAAATAGGTAATGTTATAGTCACCGCACGATTTATCGCATTTATTATCGCGCGACACCAAAACGACATCGACAAACGTGATAAACCGCGCAGTACCTATAGCATTACCCCCAATAAATTTA
>BRYF01000024.1:11660509-11663009 GCA_030159135.1 Actinidia polygama | reverse complement strand
ATTGAATTTATCTGTAATAATTAAATTTATCTATACAAACAACTAAATTTATATATTTGAATATTTAAATTTATATGTTTGAACAACAAAGTTTATCGGTTAAGTTTATGTTCGAACAATTAAGTTTATATTCGAACAATAATTAAATTTATCTGTCGGAATTTGCGGTGGTAGAAAAATGATTAAAAATTTATAACTAAGTTTTATTGTTCAATATAATAAAATTGAGTGTTTAAAGTAGTAAATTTATATAAGTTAAGTTTTATTGTTTAATAATGATAACATTGAAATTTTATTGTTTGATTTTTCGGCGATTTTTCACATATAAATTTATCTCTGAAAAATAAATAGTAAAATTTATCTATAGAAAAATTCTCTAGAAAGTCGCTGGAGGTTTACTAGAAAAATCGCGCGCGGCCAACTGGCTGAAAAGTAGTCTCTAGTCACCGACCGCCAGTGGTGGTTACTGGAGATGGTAAGAATGGTGGGGTGTAGTGAGAAATAAGAAGAGTTATAGAGAATATGAGGATATTTTTATCCGTTATAATTAAAAATAGTTTTAATTTTAGATTTTTATGACATAGATTAAATATGTTAAAAAGTTAATCTAATGGTCCTTACCGTGAAGGCCAAATTATTTTATTCATTATTTTTTTTTCTTTCACCAAATTCCCAGATTGTGTTTAAAATTAGTCAAGAAATGAAAATGCATAATTTTCCTCTTCTTTAAGTAAGAAAACTAGCAGTTGTCCGTGCAATGCACAGGTAAATGATAACACGTATACTTCGTTATTCGTTATATATGTATAAAAGTAGGGTTTTAAAATTTTAAAATTAATGATATTCACAAAAAGTTGTGATTTTTTCTTTTAAAAGTTATTTATGCTAAAAGTTTGGAATTTTCGAAGATTCACCAACTTAATTATTAAACCCCATGGGGTTCAACATTTAATCATATATCTTTTTAAAAAAGAAAAAAAAAACATTTCTCTTATGCTGCTTCCACTATTGACTTTGCTAAATTCTCAATTTATCATGGCTTAAAGTTAAATATTTTTATTAAAGAAAGTTTTTCATATGTGATTAGATACCCTAGTTTATGGCTCCATTAGTTATAATTTGAGTTTTCAAGAAATTTTATTTCCTAATCAGAGGTTGATTAGGAATCTAGTTAAATTTTTGTTAAGGAAAGATTAGAAGGGAATTGACTAGTAAGTTAAGTTTTTATGAATAAAAATTTAAAAAAGATTTTATACTATTTATATTATATACTATACAAATGTAGTGTCCCGTGGAACTTAACAAACATCCCAATGAATTTTGGATCTAGAACATTGAGATTGGGCTGTTGGGTCATGGGGAGCCCATTCCATGGGCTGGGCTATGGGTTCAAATTTTCTTCAGTTGGCTGAAACTTCAGAAACAAACACAGGTTTTTACACTTGATCTTCCAATACACCACCCTCTGACCAAAACAACAAAGGGTAAACAACAGTTTGCACCTCTGAACTTTTACTGATATTTTACCATGACTCCTTTACTTTGACTTGTGTCAATTTGCCCCTCGACTCTAAGCAAGTGTCAATAGGACGAAGTAACGATATTACTGGACTCACTATCCCTTAATTATACAGTAGAAAAGCGAGATGGCTAGATTAACACTTCAAGTATAAAGAGTTGATTGACATAATCCAAAGCCTTTCAGTAAAAGCTCATGGGTGCAAATTGCAAAGTATTATTTGTCCCCCCCCCCCCCCCCCCCCAAAAAAAAAAAAAAAAAAGTGATATACCCCTGACAGAAAAAAAGAGGGTCTTGGAATCTTAGATTTACACTCCTAGTTTATGCCTTCACTTCACTTTCAGATAAGATTTATAAAACGGTTGGGCCAGAATTTTAAATTTTTTCTAAACTGGCCTTATAAATAATTCAATTATATAATGAACTGATTACTGAAACCACCAGTTAGGAGAAGGTGGTTCTCAGAATATTTTAGGTGTTTTATGTTATTAATTTTGCCATTTGTCCATCAGAGAGAGAGAGAGAGAGAGAGAGTTGGGATATTCTTCAAAACCTAACATGTATCATAAGTGGCGGAACTAGGATTTTAGTTCAGGGAAAGCCAAAGTAAAAAAAAAAAATTAATATATTTCAGAGGGAGCGAAAGTGTAAAAAAGAAAAATTCTTAAAAGAAATTTCGTAATTACTTGAAAGTCAGGGGGGCTCCAGCCCCTGCTGGCCCCCCTGGGTCCGGCTCTGTGTATCATGTTCTCTCCGTTGTTCCCATCCTAAATATCAGGGGTGTTCAAGAGTGGAGCCAGAACTTAACTTTAGTGGGATCAAAATTTTTATAATTTAGGTTCAGCAGAGTAAAAATTGTCAAAACTTATATTCACCAGGGTCAAAACTATAAAATTTATAAAATTTATGATAAATTACTAATTTTGTGTAGAGTCAAAATTATATTTATAATAAATTATATAAAGTATAATAGTGTAATTT
>BRYF01000024.1:11598009-11600509 GCA_030159135.1 Actinidia polygama | reverse complement strand
TATTAAATTAAGTGACGAAACAACTTTCTTTATGCAAAAGTCACCTATTTATTTTAAATAATTTGAGTAACACATCAAATTTTGTCATACAAAATTAATAAATTGGGTAATGAAATAACTTTCTTCTTGCAAATTTTTTTTTCTTCCCATATTGGTTTCAAATAATTTGGTGACGAAACAAGTTTCCTCACACAAAATTATTAAATTGGGTGAGAAATAACTTTCCTCATGCAAACATTTTCCTTTCGTGTTGGAAATTTTTGTCACCTATTTGTTTTAAATAATTTAGGTAACGAATCAAGTTTCGTCATGCAAAATTAATAATTCGGGTGAACAACTTTACTTACGCAATCATTTTCCTTTTGTGATGAATTGGGTGACGAAATAAGTTTCTTCAAGCAATCACTTTCCTTTTGTGAAAAAAAAATTCCGTCGCCTATTGGTTTAAGTTTTTAGCGCACCATGAAATGAAGGGAATGTATTAGTGACGATTTTTTTTTTAAAGTCAAATCACCTAAACTTTTTTTCGTCCAATCGTTTAGTAACAAAATTTACATTTTTCTCACTGGACAATTATGGTAACGAAAAAAGATTACATCATCTTAAATGTTTGTTCGGCATATTTGGTGACGTATTTTACCCTCGTCATGGGCATTTCGTCACTGTTCACACTTTTTTTGTAGTGAACAATGAACAAAGTTTGCAGCAAAACTTTTGAGAATTTGGTTCTTCTAGTACACATCCTAGTGAAAAAGCGGTTGTCACTGGATGATCCAAATTTGATTCTTTTGTCAGAAGAGTTGATACCATTCAGCTTATGAAATCTAACTTGGACATTTAGTTGGAAGAAGGTGTCTCTACATGGGGTGAAGGTGAGAGTTCACATTTTGATGCATTTGAGTGGTGGAAAGTATCGGATATTGTCCAAAATGGCATGTGACATACTTTCAATTCCCATCACCACGGTGGCTTCAGAATCCACATGGAGTGCTGGAGGTAGGGTCATTGATCCCTATCGTGCCACTGTCTCCAGAAATCGTTCAAATATGACTTTGCGTAGCTGATTGGGTACGGGCACTACATGGACTCAACAAGGGATCAGAAGTTTTAATAACTAGTTTTGGTCCAACCTATTTAGGAAAGCAAGTTCTGATATATATACAACGTTTTGCACTATTTTATTGGTTGTGGAACCATCTTACCAGGAGATTTTGCTTCCTTAATGGATATCCTTATTAGCTTTATATATGGCGTATGTTTAATTTTTACCTTTTCAATAATTTATTCTACAAAAATAGTTTAGTCTCATGAAATGATATTGATTTTGTGTATAATGGGTACAAATATTGCAGGTGGAAACAATGAAATGAGGAGGAGGTTTCATACAATATCAAATCCAGACAGCAGCTATTTTGCTATTTTTGTTTATCGGGATGATTTTCCTTTTATTAGACTTGGGAATCTAGAAACACTAGCTCTGTTGCTATTTTTTTTTCTTTTACCATGGATGGATTGTGGAAAGATCCTATATTTTGTTTGGGAAACCATTTGCTGCTGTTGTTTAAACTGCTGTTTTTTTTTTTTAGTTTTTTTTCCTATTTTTGCTTTAGCTGCTTTTCAGGTTGTGTGAACTAAATTATGGTTTGATAAATGGTTGGCAAACCACATAGACTCGGCAATTGAATGAGTAAAAAGTTGCAGGATCACATATCATAATGGGCTTATTTAATTTCAAGCTCGACCTTGTATTCGAGCTAAGCTTGTTTATATATAATCGAGCTTAGACGAGCCAAGGTCGAGTTTCATAAATTTTGAATGAGACAAGCTCAAGCCTAGTGATTTTTTTGCGAGACGAGCCCAAATACCTCAAAACTCGACTTGGCTCGCCTGGTTTGCAACCCTACCATCAACAAAGAGATATGGTAAATAATAATGTAGTTAATAAAAAGTATTTTTTGGTATATAGGCAAAACAAGAAAAAATGATAGTAAATCGTGCGCTTTTTACTTTTTGCAAAATTTTTTTTTAGAAAAAATATTTTGCAAAAAGTAAGATTTGTGTGGTTAATTCTACATTCCAAAATTGAATGGTTCATAGTTTGGCTATACACAAATCACAATATATAATTATATATCTTCTCTCCCATTTCCATTTCTTATATATAATGTTATTACTTTTCTTTCACTATCTAAACCCTGCAACTCAGTCTCTCTCTCTCTCTCTCTCTCTCTCTCTCTCACCCACCGTTTCCAACGAAGGGAAGGGAAGGGAAGGGAGGGCCAAGGGTGGCCATAGCCCCCTCCAAGTTTTCAAAATTTTTACTATACCCCTATAGTTTTGGTATTCTTACAATGTGTTTAAATATTGCCCCTTAAGGTTTCAAAAATTGTTTATTGATCTTCTACTTTTATGATTATTTTAACAACATAAAAATAGATAAAGAATGGACTATTTTATAATTTATTTTTTATTCTTTTACTAAATCATCACTTTATAAAAA
>BRYF01000024.1:11560509-11563009 GCA_030159135.1 Actinidia polygama | reverse complement strand
AAGGTCAATTAAAATTAATAATTATTTGTGAATTTAGTGGAGAGACGGTGAATGCAAACACATTATGAATCTCTCTCTCTCTCTCAAGTGGGATCTGCATGTCCACAAATGATTTGGAAAGGAAATTTATTTCTACACTCCTTAAAATGATTTCTACACTCCAAAATAGGAGTGTAGAAATCAATACCAATAATGGTGTTGATTTCTACACTCCTATTTTGGAGTGTAGAAATCAAAATTTGGAGTGTAGAAATCATTTTCCTTTGGAAAATGATGAAATTAAATTAAAAAGGGGTGGTGGTGTGGGAATCCAATTCCCTATCCAATCAATCAATCTTTTGCAGAATGTATGCTTTAACTCATTTTCATGCAAAAAGCATCCCTCACCTCACTCTTCTTCTACACTACAGATTCATGAGTTGGGAAAGCAAAGAACATAACACAACTGCAGCTTTTGCACCATTATTACCCTCTCTCTCTCTCTCTCTCTCTCTCTCTCTCTCTCTCAACCAGTGGTATAACAACTGACACACTCTGAGATAAAATAGATTAATTTTTGAAGTATTTTTTTTATTTGCTTTTTTATTACTTTTTTTTTTTACTTTTACAATTCATCTTAATTGAAAAAAACAAAAGATTTTTTTCATTTGAATTTTAGTAATTTTATTGTAAAATAACACTAAAATTCAAAAAAAAAATTTACTTTTCTTGTTCTTGATTAGTTTAGAAAAGAATTAAAAATTGACTTAAATATAAAAAAGAAAAAAATGACTAAAAAAATAAATAATCTAAAACATCTATTTTATTTCAAACTAGGCAACGTTTACAATTGTTTTGTTTTGACAAACTGTTAGGAGGCTAGGAGAATGAAAAGTTGTATTTCACAGCACGATAAGACTCGAACTCAAACATCACACTTGGTAAAAGGAGTAGTACCTGCTTACTTTTAAGAAATTGTATTTTTACATACATTTTTAAGAGTTCCTTGTTAAATTGTCCCAGTTAAAGTTTAAAATTGCCCCCTTTAAATTTTAGGAAATAGTTACTTTACATACGGTTTTATGTTTATTTTTTATTTTCGCCATTAATTGTTAGAAAATATATAATTTTATCTGTAACTTTAATATTATTTTTGAATTGCATCTTATTTTATTTTCGCCCACGAAATTTCCTTCCCATCTCTCTCACTTAATCTTTGGAAACATTGGAGTCTGTATATTGTTGATCAACACTGATAAATAGAAAATACTTTGCATATAATTTTAGGTCAACTTTTGCTTCCTCCCAAATAAAAATTCTGACTCCGCCGCTGCTTAAAACGTTGTTATAGAAAAACTCTCACTGTAACACGTCATGATATGGCTAGGGTCACGTGCGAGTATGCATAGAATTAGAAAGTTTTAATTCGATACTAAGAGGCAGATAATCTTACTATTAAATCTAAATCACGTGATTATCATACAAAGATGCTTTTATAGGAGATTCCAAAATAATTGTTTAGAGAAACACTTCAATGTGCCACTAATACTATAGTATTATATGTTTATATTATAATTAGAATCGCACAAAGATGATTCGTTCGAGATTCCACATTAGTTTTCAAGAGAATGTTGCCACCACAAAAAATGTTATCTTTGGTTAGAATGACATATAATAACAGTGCTACAGTTTTCGAATTTTGATAAAAAAAATTCTTTAAATTCAAAATAAACGGTTCGCATGCTCTTGAGTGGGTGAGAGTTATATAACTGAGTTAATCTGTACCATGCATTTTTGAATTCGAAGAACATTAGTTCTTAGTCCAAATTCAAGAACAATAGAGTTTCTAACATATAATGATACCATAATCTATTAACATAACATTATATAATCTCCTTCTAAGTTCTTTAACTTAGTGGGATGAATTAGCCAGCACACATTGTGCCACAATCAGCTTTCAAATTTTTGTATCTTTGATGAATTTTTTCATCATTTAATTGAAAGTTAAACTTTTCCGAAAACCTAAAAATGTAAAAAAAAAACTTGATTTGATTCCGAAAAAAAGTTTAATAAGACCCAAAAAGAATAGCTCATTTCTTAATACAAAAAGGATTTTTTTTATTTTGAATTTGGTTAAGTTTTTTGCATCGTCAGACTCGTTTCATGAAGATGAACAAAAAAAAATATAAAATTTTGATATAATGACAAAAAAAAAAATCGAAACCAAAGTTACTGCTAAATTGGCTACACACGTTTGTGTTGGGTTGTTGGTGTGGGCCTAAATGGCCTTTTCAGACATTAGGTCATTGAGGTAGGACAGTACGGGACTTGCCAGGGCTTGTCTATGTGGTAGTCCTGGGCCGGGCTTCCCAAGTCCAGCCTGGGAGGCCCAATGAAGATGGAAAAATAGTGATCCAAAACTACCAGTCTAATCACACACAATTTAAATGGCTCCGTTTCAATACGGGAATTTGATATCAAGAGAAATCACCCATTAAATTTCAATAGCATGAAGAGATTT
>BRYF01000024.1:11545509-11550509 GCA_030159135.1 Actinidia polygama | reverse complement strand
CGTTTTCTATATATTATGAGAATATATAATAATTATTGGGGTACTAGTGTAATTTTTAAAAATATGAGGGGGGGGGGGCAGGGCCCCTTATTGCCAACCCATGGCTCCGTCTCTGGTAGGACTCATAAGTTGTGGGACCTCACTTAAGGCTGAACATTTATTGGGCCGAGTTTATACTATATATTAAGAGAATTGTGTGTACTTAAGTTCAGCCCAATCCTACGCAGGTCTAATATTGAATTCTCAAATTTAACTCCTAAAAACTTTTAAATTATCAAACCTGCCCACGAAACCATTTGTTCGGTATTAATATTCTATAATACCACTCTTTATTTTGAAAGGATTTTGTGTAGCCAAGTGCCCACCTTGTTGCCACACAAAATGTGGACAAACTCAATTTCATTCTGAAATACACAAAATGGCTAACTTGGGCTTAAGGAACAGTTGGGACTTTTTGACCAAAATAGTGTACCTTCGTACTTATTAGCTCAAGATTTAGATTTTGTCCCATCAAGCAAACACCTATCATCTCGTGAAATATGAAAAAATTATTCAAGCAACAAATTAAATTGATCCGGGATCAATAATTACGTGGTCGAATCAAGTTTCTAAAAAATGGATGGCCCATTCTGTAAAATTATGCCTGCTATTCTCACCAAAATAATCACTTGATCATGTGGGTAATTGATGCACGATGAACATGAGTATTGCATGATTGATCCTTTCAGCAAGCCTTACAAAATAAACGATTCAGACTATTGTTGCGAGCTTATAAAATTCAAATAGTATCTGTTTTATGAACCAAAACTGCGAGCCTGAAAAACCACTAGACGTGGCAGAAAGTGGGTATGGCATGGCTTTCACTATTTTTATGGGAAAGGTCGCATCCATCGAGAGATGCTCACATGGGATCACCTAAAAAAGGACCAGGTTTATCTTAAATCCAATTTTAAATTATACGGTGCACAATTTAAGTATTTTGATCTTCGTTTTGAGTTCGTTTTAATGATTCAAATCGTTTATGGTATAGATTTTATTAAAAAATTTAATATTATAAAAAATCATATTAATCGAAAAAGATCAATAGTCAATCAATATCAATTTATATAAAGATGCATGAGTATGATCGTATGTGCCATACTCATTTGTTAACTTATAAAACAGTACTGAATGTGTATCGACTTGTATTCAATTAACATAATATTTTACAATATTAATATTCACGATGTAGTTTACAATACAAACGATTTGAATTATCAAAATGGAGCAAAAAATATTTGAACGACACAATACATTCTAAATAACGAATTCGGGGTCACTACAATGCGAGGGTCACTGCAACCATACGGTGATCCCAAACGACGTCGTTTTGACGAAAATATATTTTTGAAATAAAACAACGTCGTTTTGGGGAGTGACCCTGGTCCCCTAAACAGGTTAAAGAAGTTGTGTCCCAAACGAAAGGGATGTGTCATCATACAGTAATTTTCACTTTTCTAATGAATTTACCTAACGACCCTCACCTTCAAGCAAGCAGATTTAGCTTTTATTCAGGCCATCTCCAATCCTTTGCTCTGTTTTCTTAACAAAAAGACTTTAATTTGGTCCATTTCAATCTTTATTTTTTGAGTTCTTAAGGTTGTGTTTGAATAAAAAAATTGGTGAGAAAAATAAAATAGTAGGTGATTTAATGGCCTTAACAATTAAATTGTCTAACTTTTTTATATTTATTTATTTTTTTCTCACCAAATTTTTAATCTAAACACAACCTAAATGTTTTCAAACAATTCTCAATTTATATCCAAACCCTCGTTTAACCATTTTTAATGAAAGAAAACTCGCTCCATTAATTTTGTATTTGTCACAATCCAACCCATTTATACATGTGGGTCCACTCTTAACGCAGATGTTATTGTGACTGACCAGTGAGGTTCACTCACTAAGGCCTACTACTCAACTAGTTTAGGAATGTTCTTATTCTGTCAAGAAATATATACTCAAATATAAAGGCTCCGTTTGGTATGGGCTTATTTCTGAATTTTTGCTTAAATAAAGCAAAAAACCTCATCTCTCATTTGGTTTACTGGCTTTTTGGCTATTTTTCAGTGCAAATCAAAGCCCAAAAAAAACTGAATTTTTTTTGCTTTTTTCACTATAGCGGAGCTACAGCGTTTTAATAAATTTTTATTTTATTACCAAACTAGCCTTTACCATATCCAACTCCTTACCTTTACCAATCTTCAAGTCTTCGCTACTAGTTACACAACACAGCCTACCATGAAGCTCTTCTATAGTTGTGCGTGTAATCTCGTTCTATCGTCCAATCCCCATGTATTAAATGTTTCCTTCTTACTAATGTTTAGGCTGATAAAATTCATATTTGTATTTCGTTTTGTTTCCTTTAAATAATACAATTGACAAATTTTTTTTTGTCGGTTTAATGCAAAGCAGATCTATGTCTCTAGTCCCATAAGATGGCTTTTTTTTTTCCAAGCTCTTCTATTTTTTTCAAGCACATCAAGCTCTTTTTGTATGTTTAATTTTTTTTTAATTTTTTTTCAAGTGATGCCAAACACCACAGAATGGTTTTTATTAAGCTAGTTTTTCTGTTAGCTTATTTTAAGCAACTTTTTTGCTTAAAATAAGCACTATCAAATGGAGCCAAAAATATATACGAAAGCGTATTTAAATTAAATCTGAGCTAACGAGTCATTAAATAATATACAATATTTATACATGCTTCTAAATCAAATATTTACAACTACGGTTTTTGGCCATAAGTTCGGCCCAAATTTTTGATTACTATTAATAAATATTTAAAAGTAAGAGATATTTTATTACTATTAATAAATAAATTAATGACTAATTATGACATCATGAGTCAATAATAATTGACCAGACAATTGAATTAGTGACCCGCGACCCGATCTCTTTTTTAGTTCGCTCAACGATTCGATTTTCAAAATATTGGATGAGTTAACCCAATTAATCATTCCCATTGATGAGTCATGGTGGTGACTCACCACCACGTGGCTCTCATGTTTTCACATGGTCTAGTCGAGCAACCTTAACACGTGTCCCTTTTTCTATTCAGTTTAAAAAAATCTTATTTATGTATAATTTCTGTTTTCGTAAAAATTTTAAATTACTACCAGTATGTTTACATACTTACCCTTACTACAGTAAAGTAAAATTTATTTATAGGTCGGGGTATTACAGTATTTATTTTTAAATTTTATCAAATTTGAGTAAAAACTATTATTCCTTCCGTCCCAAATCAAAAGATCAAAATTATAAATTAAATTTATGTCCAGAATAATAAAAATGAACAAATAAATTGCGATAAATAGAGTACCATTTTAAATTGATAAATGGTTCATCTTTCATTTAGTGAAAATTTGATTCTCCCTAAATTTGATACAAATTTTCATTAAATTTAATTTTAATGAATGATTCCACGAAACTAGAGGAAAATATTTATCAGACAATGTACATGTCTGAGTTTTCTATAATTTTTTTGATGGATGTGTTTTTTTTCAATCTTCATAAATGGGAAACATATTTTGAGAATAACCCCAGACGGGCTACCCATATTCATGGGTTATCGCTCAAAATTCTTCAGAAACCAGCTGAGAATACATCTTGTAACAATATATACTATATCTAGTGGTGTACACAGTTCGGATTTGTCCGACTTTTTAAGAGAATTAAGTACCAGACCCATGGACGGACCTACTCTTGGAAAATGACTCGTGGAAAATCGACTTTTTTAGAGAATCAATTACCAGACCCATGCACAAATACACACACAAAATTTTTCAAAAATTACAAATTTTACTTTAATTCTTTTTTTGTATTTGGCCCTCCCCTAAAAATACAAAAAAAACTCAACTTGTTTATTTTTTATATTTTTGGCCCCCTGAATAATATTCCTGGTTCCGTCCCGGACCAGACCGATAGTATCTGTTTTACAAAATTAAGAACCGAACTGGACTGAACCGATAGCCTTTAAGAACCAAATCATAACGGGACCGTTAATACCAGTTCTTGTTCCGATTTCGGATCCTTCCCAGTTTCAACATTTGTAAACATAATTTTAATCTAAACTTTATACATCACTCAAATATTATCAAATTATCAAACCAACTACATACTAATAATATTTAGATAAACATGACCATGCTCCAAACACACAAAGTGTGCAAAATATGAACAAACTTTAGTAAAATTAAAGTTTAAAACTCTGGTGGTGAAGGCAGATAAAGTAGAGCTTTAACTTTTTAAACTTCGATCGCTACATAAACTATAATTAAGTTAAAGCAATTAAATTAGATAACTTCAGTTAGTTAAAATTTAATAACAATTTATAATTTTATTTTTATATACCTATTTATATATTTAAAAATATGTATATTACCAATCCGATCTGATTCTTCCATGGTTCTAAAACACAGAACTGGAAACAAACTGTATAAACTGGTTCTTTTTTGGAATCAAAACTAGACTGTAGAACTACAGAACCTGACTAATAGCTCCGATTCAGTCCAATCCGATTCTATGATTCAACCGATTATTTGTGCCCCCTAATACTATCATGCGAATGGAAGGAAACCAATAAAAATATAGATCTCACTACATCGATGTACGAAGCACAAGTGCATCTCACGCATGCACCATGCAAAATTCACTATCCCTATCCGATTTGGTTCTGCCCACGGTTCCAAAACACAGAACTGGAATCTAAATGTATAAACCGATTCTTTTTTTTTTAATCAAAACTGGACCCTGTAAAATTGTAAAACCAGACCAATAGCTCCGATTCAGTCCAACCAATTTCACGATTCAATAGGTTCTTTGCGTAACCTAATACCAACATGTGAATGTAAAAAAACTAACAAAAATATAAATCTCACTACATCGATATATGAGGCAAGGGTGCATCTCATGCATGCGCCAGGCAAAATTCACGATCCCCAGTTACTAATGTATTCAATAACTTG
>BRYF01000024.1:11538009-11540509 GCA_030159135.1 Actinidia polygama | reverse complement strand
AAAACAGGTGGGTCCAAATAATCCAAACTAGTGCAAACCAGAAACCTACAAACCATCAACAGGTCATCCTGAGGCGAGTCCACAAGATATTTGATGCGACAATCATCATTGACACTTATATAATGAAAGGGAGGACTCGGACGCCATTTTCCTCAGCATGGAAATGGGTGTCCACAAGACCATGACTAGATAATCATGGGGAGCAAAGGCAGGATCAGCGGACAAGACAACCTTAAAGATTGATAACTCATTGATATATTCAACTTCGTCGTAGAATCAACTGGCTTATATTCAACCTTTGTACACTTCTAAATGGGAGACAGGGCCTCAATTCTTGCTAAAAAGCAACGATTGATTATTTATTCCCCATTTAAGGATTCTTTCTATAGATGGTTATTTCTCCCGGAGCTATTTTTCTAGGCGGTAGCGGACGGTTTATGTTGTTGGGTTTCCTAATGTGATGGATTTTCTGGTTTGATCATTGATATAATTCTTGATATTTGTATATAAGCCCTTTATCGATTGACAAAAAAAAACTTCGTCAGAGAACGACTGTAAATAGCACATATCAATGGTATAATTAACGGTTGGAAGACGATTTATACCTCCTCCGCATCGGCTTTACGAGCTTTATGGAGAGAGAATCGTCTGCCATCGCCAACCAATCATGGGAGGAACCGCAACACCTTCCGCGAGAATTGGGAAATACCGGAAACTCCAAGGCCACCTCCTCCGCCACCACCATCAAGCGCCGCCTGCATTGTTGTTGCTGTTGTGATGAATCTGAATCAGATTTTCTAGGTAATTAGAGCATAGGAAGAAGAAATTAGGGTTTCGAACCGGAGATTCTGGAGGGTAGCTTTACTCCATGACACGCAAACAGCTCCGAATCGCTGGTAGTCTGAGAGTATAGTTACTTTGCCTAATACACAATGATGTCCATGGGCGCTTCTCCCCAACCTGAAAACTATCTATTAGTCCCTCCGAGCTGAGCAATTTATAGGGGTTCAAAAGGCATGTTTGATTACCGGACTAAGTCGGACTAGGCGGGGCTGGATTACGATAAGTCTAGTTTCGCGTTTGTTTTTTTTAAATGGCTTCGGACTACTAGTCCGAACAGACCCAATAGTCCCCCATGCTTGGGACAATTTAGTCCCGGCGTGTTCTATGGTTTTGTTAGTCCCTCAAGTAGTCCCTAGTCCGGGACTACTTGGCCAGTCCAGGTAATCAAACAAGCCGGGTCTGCTCGATCATTCTGCTGAATCCCAGATGATATTTTTTTTTAGATACTATTTGTAACGTTTTTTTTTATTATTTAGGTGATGTTTAATAACTGTTTAATTTTTATTTTTTTATAATTATAAATAAAAAATTATTTGTGTTGCTATTTATAATTATAAATAAGGTAAAATTATTATCAATATTTATAAAAATAATAAAAATGAGTTTTTGTTTTGTTTACAAAATCACTGACACTCCACCACCACCACCATCACTTCCACCACCACTGCCACCACCACCGTTACCACGATCTCCGTCTACACCGCCACCATATATATTTTTTTTAAATAGTTTAAAATAATATGAACACAAACATATTTTTAGTTTCTGTTTTACAAAACAATAAACAAAACTAAACAAACATAAAATAAACACTAAAAATAAAAAAGTAAAAACGTTACCAAATATATCCTTAACTTTTTAGCTTATTTGATTTTTTTTAAGTATTTTTTAAATTACAATTTATAATTTTTGTATACTATGTGAAACATTTACTATAACCGTGTTCAAATGAGCCCGTACTATTTTTTTTTCATTTGATTATAGGAAAAACATTTAAAGGAAAATCTTATAGGACTTCCAATAACAATTTAGACATTTACTCCACAAAAACTATTTTTGACAGCTTGATTAATCAAATAGATTTGAGTTTTTTTGTCATAATTTACAAAAACTTAAGCCTGAAAACCACTATCCGAAAATGATTTCTGAAGCATTAAATGGTATCACGATCAATACCCCATTATAGAAAAACAAAACAAACAAAACAAAATTAACATTCTCATCTTCAACATGATCTTAATAAGAATGTTATTATCTCTCACACACACTTATAAATGTATTTGTACAGACTCTGTTACACGGGGGTGTGAAATAGTCTATACGCTTTATATGAGAGTGTTGATATAAGTTTATATATAAATGCGTGTTTACAACTTTTTCTAATCTTAAATCTAATTCCTCTCTGAAGCCCAACTGCCCCCTCCTTCCTTATCGCCGGCCGCCTTGGAGCTAAGACCAGAAGTCGTTGTGTTAGACCACTTAATTTTATCTAATTTTTTGGGCCCTACTATTTTTATAATCCTAATGGTAGGCATAATAGAATGAATGACCTGACCTAATCAATTTTTTAGTCCTAAAAAATGCTCCACAAAATAAAATTCGGTGGCCTTTATATCATATCATATTCTATCCGTTCTAATTTGCTTATTTATTTTTT
>BRYF01000024.1:11498009-11500509 GCA_030159135.1 Actinidia polygama | reverse complement strand
TGATTAGCTATCCCAATTATTTCTGTATTTTATATTTAATTACACAATTTAATAATAAAATAATTTCGTAGAATAACTCTTCCCACAACCGAGGTAAATTATATGAGTGCAACTCTATTTATTTAAGGTGAACACTGTTCATTTTTTCAATGATTCAAATATACACAAGTCCCATATGAAAGAGTGGAGCGAATCTCATATAAAATAGTGGGTTCCATGAGTTTGGGGCATTGAGATGGTGGGTAATGTTTACCCATTTGCAATCGTATAATATAGTGGGATAGGATATAAAAATAAAAAATACAAATACTAAGGGTATGTTTGGAGTTCTGATAAGGAGCAATTGAAATGGATATAAACACACATGAACTCACATTATTCCGTATTTAGAGTTGTTTCTTTGTATCTATTTGTGGCACATGGCATATACCGTTAATGATATGGTACTGACGTGAAAACTAGCCACGTCATCTTAATATGATGGATACCACGTAAATTTATACAATGTGGTATAAAAAAGATTATAAACCGAATAAAAATACTAATTTACTTAAATAAGTTTAAAACCTTATAGCATTGGATAAGATTAAAAGTAAAGTGATATATTTGTTATGTATTCTTTGTTACATTTGTTCCAAATGTCGTTTCAATCCCCTCTTATTCGATAATATGAACGGATTATATTGCATAGTTAAAAATCTTATACATTTATCTAAAAAATTAAATATACGTGTATTTTATGCATTATTATCAAATACTACATCGGCACTCGTTGACAAAAACCGATTTTAGGCCTGGCCCACAACTGGAACCCTCCTCGAAAGAGAAATACTTATTACAACAACAACACGTGGAGGCTCAGTATTGTTTGCTGGCCACACAAGGAAACTTCACAGATCTGGAAGAGTAAAGGCTGATTTTTTTTTTCAATTATTTTTCTTCAGGAGAATTAATTGCATGAGAATCGAGAAGCAAAATCATTTTCAAGTCAAAAACTGGTTTTTCAAGTAAATGGGATTCAAGATTTTTCTTTTCTTTCTGAATGAGATTTTTCTAGATGGGTTTAAAATGAGACTTCCCCACTTTGGCTAACTTTTTTTTTTTTTTTAGTTAATTTAGTTGCTTTATTTTCTAAGTCTTTACTGAATTTTTTTTTCACTTTAATCAAGTGCCTTTTAACAAAGGAATCTGAAAATATAAAAAATATAAAAATATATGTGGAATTCTGGAAAAAAAATCAACCAAAAAAAAAAAAGCTTATTTTGTCTTTAGTGAACATTTTTTCAAATTAAAAAAATTATATTTTTAAATTCCTCCCGTGAGGAGGAAATCGAAAAATTATAAAACTTTAATCAAATGGTTAAAAAAAAGTAAAAAACAAAAATAACCAAATTAGCGCAATAAATAGCCCAAACTGTGTCTCAATCAAATAAAATAAAAGCTTAAAGTATATCAGTCATTCGTTGCATATGTTTAAAATATAGAGATGTCAATTGATAGGATATGAATCAGGCGACTCTTCCCCATACAAGATTCCTCGAATCCCATTTCCATTTCCATTTCCATTTCCATTTCCATACCCAACAAGCATATTAAGAATTCACCCAAAGCCAACGGATAAATTGAGGTGTATTCAATAACCGATTCTTCATTTTTTTAACTAAAAAAATCAAATATAAAAAAGAAGAAAGAGAAAAACTCCATAGAAATCCAACCTAGATCATAGATCAAAACCCTTAAAAACAAATAATGAAAGCTTCAAAGCATAACAAAAGGGGGAAAAAACATATTAGTACTTAGCTTCCATATTCCAATCTCAAAAGTAATTAGGTTGTGTTTATAGTTGAATGTAATGAATTATGAAAGGAATATAACAAAGATTGTAATGGAATGAAGATTGGTACGAAATTATAATGGAATAACGTAAGAATAATAATCATTCTCATTTTGTAAAATAAAGCAGAATGGATATTCTTATATTGTCATAATATAATCGTCATTTCAATGTTCAAGTGATAGTTATTCCAAATAGAATGACTATTCTATTCTTTTTTGATCACTGAAATAATTATTTCAATACAATATTATTTCATTCAATCTATTATTTTATCTAACCAAACATGGCCTTAGAGTTAATACTGTAAATACATGAAATATCAAGTTATATGTGTAAATAAAATCGAGTCCGGTGCGGGCATTCGGGGTTCCCCATCAGACCAGGCCGTATCAACATATTTCCCGTGGGCAGTTGTGACGCTATTTAATTATGACTAGTTTTTGAATTTTCTCGGCCTGCTTTTCTAGAAGAACAATAATGCATCATCAACCTCTCAAAGGTCAAAAGCCTAGACTCCCTTCAACTCAGCTACTAGTATTTGTCTTCCTGTCACCGAAAGTATTTATTTATGGACGAGGATTTTCTGAAATAACGACAGTAGGAAGTCATGTTGTCATGTAGATATGACAATTTTTGAATGGTCACTTAAGTTTTATTAATAAG
>BRYF01000024.1:11323009-11328009 GCA_030159135.1 Actinidia polygama | reverse complement strand
TGAGTTCTAAATAAATAAAAGTTCAATATTGCGGAAGATTGAATACTAAAATAAAAAACTTATTTATTTAGAATTATATGCTTACATAGAGTTGAGAGATACAAAGACAGAGAAGTTTTAAAAGCTAAGTGCTACCACAACAAGGGGGTATCCTTCCCTTTTTAAAGAGAAATTTTCAACAATCCACAAGACAATAATGTAAACTTTAGGAATAAAACAAAATAAAAATTGTTAACTTTTTAAAAGAAAACAGTAAAAAGTAAAAGAAAGAATCCAATAATGGATTCAAAAGCCGTCAATAATGGTATCTGGTCTCTGGTGACATAATGGATGACCTCTCCCTTTTTTTAGATAAATCCTCATTTAATGAGGCCCAGAATGCTGCAATTTTCTCCTCTTGAATATCAAGGTCTTCGGAATTAATATCATTTTGATTTTGCCCATTCCTGTTACAACAGAATCATTGTCTTCACTCTCCTTTGCAGAGTTCATAGAAGATTCGTCCTTAGACTGAAAAAAGGAATGAAATCGATCCTTGAAGAAATCCATACATTTAATCATTAGATCTGCTTCTAATATACCAGGATACTTAGATTTAATCTGGACTTTTAACATCTCAAAAGGATTTAAGGCTGATTTCCCACAAAAGGAAGATATTTCCTTATGAGAAATCTAATATTTAGCAAAATGAGAATCAACAATCTCATTAATGTTATTATGTAAAACTTCAATATCTTTTTTGGGGATATTATTCCACCACCGGACCCATAATTCTCTTTCTAGATAAGGAATATCTCCAGAAGTATTAATTAAGAAATCCCATTTCCATATCAATGGAACTCCAAATTCGATAAAAAAAATCACAATATTATGATTATTAGGGAGGTTCTCTTTTCCTCTAATAAGAGAATGCCATATTTTCAATCTTCTAAAATCCTCCAGAATATTTGTAGGCAAAATATCTAATATTTACCCATATATAAGCCACCAGACATAAAACCAATTGGGAACTCCTCCAGATGGAATAATGTGGCCACGTAACTTGAAAAACCAAGTATGCTTATTCTTTTTTTTTTGATATAAAAAGGTATGATAAAATCCCAAATGATAATCCAATAATTATAATTATGGGATAAATTATTGATTTTCTTGGCCTTGGCGGATGCAAGATCAAACCCCAGGTTCCTGGCTTAATTACCTTTTTAATAATGGCTTTGCTATAAACAATAGCACTTGATGGATCTGATGGACTTTCTCTAGTATGACTTATATTCATACTATCAATGTAAGTCATAATAGCCTCAAAATATCCTCTAGGCTTTCTTGATAAGCAAGAAGTTTGATATTGAGCCAAATACTTAGATCTTATCTGCTCTGAATTGTCTATAAGACTTAGATCTTCTTGTTCAATAAAGTAAACATGTATCGGAATATCTTTAGAAATATATTATGTATCCCCTTTAGTCACAACCTCAGCTAAAGTCTTAGCTTGCTGAGAAGAAATAACTTCTTGATGAGAAGAAGAATGGTATGTTAAGGTTACTATGGTAATTCATGAAGAAGAATCTGTACCAAATTTACTTCTTATAAATCAAATACCATATCAAAAATGGTAAGTTAAGGTTACTATGGTAATTCATGATGAATATACAATTTTTAATGCTACTGCACTTATTGATAGTGCTGCTGATATGAATTGTATACAATAAGGATTGGTTCCAACTCAAAATTTGAGAAGACTACCCAAACTCTTACTAATGTAAATTAAATAAAGTTCAAATTTGTAATAAGGGAATATGTATCCCTACTACATTTTTATTAGTACAGGATTTATCACAACAATTAATCCTAGGCACTTCATTTTTATCTATGATTATGCCTCTAGAAAAATTGATTCTAGCGGTATCTATACTACCATTCAGAATTAAAAAATTGTGTTTAAATTTATTACACAACCTGCAAATAAGCTTATAAATCAACTTAAAGAGAATATTATTATTAAAGAACACCAAATAAATTTTCTTCAAAAAGAAATTTATAGTCTTTCTATTGAAAGTCAAATACAGAATGTATCTGTTAAGAATAAAATACAAATTATATTACATCAATTTCAAAATAAAATTTGTAGTGACATTCAAAATGCTTTTTGGAATAAAAGAAACATATTGTTTCCCTTCCTTATGAATCTGATTTTGATGAAAAGCTTATTCCTACTAAAGCTCATCCTGCACAAATGAAAAAAGATTATTTAGATCTTTGTAAAAAAGAAATTCAGATATTACTGGATAAAAAGCTTATTAGAAAAGTTCTTTTGCTTGGAGTTGTACAACTTTTTATGTAAACAAACCAGTAGAACAAGAAAGAGGAGTTCCAAGGCTTGTTAATTATAAGCCTTTAAACTCTGTTCTAAAATGGATTAGGTATCTTATTCCTAATAAAAAATATCTTTTAGATACGCTTAATTCGGCCTCTATATTTTCTAAACTTGATTTAAAATCAAGATATTTGCAAATTCAGATTAATGAATCAGACAGATATAAAACTGCTTTTGTGGTTCTATTTGGGCATTGTGAATGGAATGTTATGCCCTTTGGTCTTAAAAATGCTCCTTTAGAATTTCAGAATATTTTGAATGATATTTTTTATCCATATTCTGATTTTTCTATCGTCTATATTGATGATATTCTTATATTTTTAAATAATATTGACCAACACTTTAAACATTTAAAAATTTTCAAAGATGTTATAAAAAGAAATGAGTTGGTTTTATCTGCTTCTAAAATAAAACTTTTTCAAACAACTGTAAGATTTTTGAGACACAATATAAATTAAGGAAAAATAATTCCTATAGACAGAAGTATAAAAAATCTTGCTCAGGATTCTGCAATCTTACATTCAAGATTAAAAAAGGAACCATCTCCTTGGACAAAAGAACATACTAAGGCTGTTCAAAAAATTAAATAAAAATTTAAGCAATTACCTTGCCTATCTTTGGTCAAGACCGATTGGAAGAAAGTTGTTGAAACTGATGCATACAATATTGATTATGGTGGCATTTTAAAACAAATTAGGCCAATTTCTAAAAAAGAACTTATACGTTTTACTTCTGGAATGTGAAAATCTTCACAAATAAATTATTGTACAATAAAAAAGCAGATGCTATCTGTAGTAAAATGCATTTCTAAATTTCAGGATGATTTATTAAATCAAACTTTTTTATTAAGAGTAGACTGTAGTGCAGTTGAGCAAGTTATTAAAAAAGATATAAAAAATCTATCTTTCAAGCAGATATTTGATAGATGGCAGGCAGAATTATCTTCTTTTGATTTTGAAATTTATTATGTCAAAGGAGAATCTAATTCTCTTCCTGATTTTCTTACCAGGGAATTCTTACAAGGATCATGATCAGTCAAATTGATATTAGAAAATTAAGCAGGATCTTATCAGAAATTGAAAGACCAGAGCAGAGAATATTATATCTTTTCAACTCTAGATTATCATCTATTCCTTATTCAGTTTATAGATCTAACGTTCTTCTTAATAATCTTTTGATTATAGAACTCAAGCAAGAAGCCAAGAAATTGTATATTACAAGGTTTTAAAAGTATAATTGCTTTGACTTTTTTATATAACATGATCAATTATACTGAAATAAGAAAAATAAATAAATTATTCTAAGAAATTGAGGATCTAGAGACAAGAAGGTTATGGTATATAAATACCAAAACTCGTTCTTTTAATTGTAAAAGAGACAATATTCTTTTCTTTGAGGAGGAAGGGGTAATACCCCTAGAGGTAGAGGAAGGGGAAAAGGAAAAGGAAATGTATCTCTTCCTTTATCATATACAGATGATGAGAGCTTCACTATAGTGGCCAAAATAATTGCAAAGAAAATATGTGCTCTTCTTCTCAGCAAGAAGTTATTTTTTCTCAGCAAGCTAAGCAAGCTAAGACTTTAGGTGAGGTTGTGACTAAAGGGGATACATAATATATTTCTAAAGATATTCCGATACATGTTTGCTTTATTGAGCAAGAAGATCTAAGTCTTATAGACAATCCAGAGCAGATAAGATCTAAGTATTTGGCTCAATATCAAACTCCTTGCTTATCAAGAAAGCCTAGAGGATATTTCGAGGCTATTATGACTTACACTAATAGTATGAATATAAGTTATACTAGAGAAAATCCATCAGATCCATCAAGTGCTATTATTTATAGCAAAGCCATTATTAAAAAGGTAATTAAGCCAGGAGCCTGGGGATTTGATCTTGCATCCGCCAAGGCTATGAAAATCAATAATTTATCCCATAATTATAATTATTGGGATTATCATTTGGGATTTTATCATACCTTTTTATATCAAAATAAAAAGAATAAGCATACTTGGTTTTTCAAGTTACATGGCCACATTATTCCATTTGGAGGAGTTCCCAATTGGTTTTATGTCTGGTGGCTTATATATGGGCAAATATTAGATATTTTGCTTACAAATATTTTGGAGGATTTTAGAAGATTAGAAATATTTCATCCTCTTATTAGAGGAAAAGAGAATCTCCCTAATAATCATAATATTGTGCTTTTCTTTATCGAATTTGGAATTCCATTGATATGAAAATGGGATTTTTAATTAATACTTCTGAAATTCCCTCTCAATTCAAGAGGAGCAAATGACAGCATTCTGAGCCTCATTAAATGAGGATTTATCTAAAAAAAGGGGAGAGGTCATCCATGATGTCACCAGAGACCATTATTGACGGCTTTTGAATACATTATTGGATTCTTTCTTTTATTTTTTACTGTTTTCTTTTAAAAAGTTAACAGTTTGCATTTTGTTTTATTCCTAAAGTTTACATTATTGTCTTGTGGATTGTTGGAAATTTCTCTTTAAAAAGGGAAGGATACCCCCACATTGTGGTATCACTTAGCTTTTAACACTTCTCTCTTTGTATCTCTCAACTCTATGTAGGCATATAGTTTTAAATAAATAAATATTTTATTTT
>BRYF01000024.1:11168009-11170509 GCA_030159135.1 Actinidia polygama | reverse complement strand
CTAGTAGTTGAGACGTAACACCTGAATTCAAGCCTCACCGTTGTGTTATCAGCTTCTCCTCCCCTATCCCCTCCTATTAATAGAGAAAAAAATAAAGAAAATTTTGATTTATTACTAATGAAGATGCTCTTACATTTCTTTTTTGGTAACTTGATATCTAATCCAATAACGGACTAATCCCACCATTCATGAGCAGGGGACCTGATTAAAAGCAGCAAAGCCCCGTATAAGCAAGTTTAACTCAAGAATTGATAGCACTTAAAAGGTTTCGAATTTGAGACCTTAGCATCATTTATTTTTGCCTTCAAATTTTCCATGATAGAAGTTGCTATGTTGCATTTCCACACCCTTGACTGCATTACATGATATGATCCTGTCCTAATTCTATGGGCTTGACACTGGGGAAAAAACAGCATACAAGTGACTAGAAAAATGTATTAGTTTCCTTGTTTCCTGGCAAAGAGTCTTACCAAAATAAACATAAATACGTGCATAGCAATCCGAAGACATAATAGAATGACGCAAGGTACTTAAGATTGTTCTTCTAGTTCTAGATCATGTAATAATCAATATGTTGTGGCTTGACTTCTACATCAAATGACCAGAAGGAAGAAAATTACATCATAATTTTTGAACATAGTGGCCGTTTATTTTATACTTGAGAGTAGGGTAACAACATTTTGTTTTTGAGTGAGAAGTTACTAGGGGGTTGGTAAGTAGGGCCGGTAAATGAACCAAGTTACTCGAACTCGGCTCGTTAAAAACTCGTTTGTGGTTGGTTTATTTGATAAATAAACAAAACGCGAATATATTTTTAAAACTCGTTAACTCGGAAAGAGAGATATTTGATAAACTTCCATTGTTTTACATTGGGAAAATTTTTATTTGCCCCTTGCACTTTTACCTAAAGTACGTTCACTTTCACTCATCACTTTCAATGGTGATAGTTAACACCTTACACTTTGGATCAAGTATCAGTATATCTCTTTCGTCAATGTGTTGTTCGATTAACATCCATGTGACATTTTTTTCATCACTTAATTGCACAACAAACCATCGAGTTACCATATTTACACTTGACTTGACATTTTAAATGATTGACCAACACAATTTCAAAATAAAAAGGGCAAAGTGAAATTTAGCAAAATTGCAAGGATGGAAAGTGCATTTTTACCCTTTACATTTGAAGGACCAAACTAAACAGCTGTTAAATTTAATGGGGGATCTTTAATCAAATTTTAATAAAATATATAATTTTCTTCCTCGATTGTTTTAAGTGTGGTTGTTGCCTTTTTACTCAAAGCCCAAGCTAAAAACTAGTAAAAAAGTGGATCCAAACGACCTAAAGATCTCTTATTGTTATTTTAAATATTTTATATAATCACATACGGTAAAGCTGTTTTTGAGATTATAATACATAAAATAACATATTAAACATCACAACTTATCAAAATTTGAAGAGTACAAGAAAAAGTTATCATAATATTGCTTAAATGCCATATAATCGTTAAATTGCGATGATGGCGTCACGAGTGCATATATTGTCAAATTTATTACTTTAGGATTGACCCGGCAGATAAGAACTTTATAGACAATTCGATTCAAGAATTACTTTATAGACAATTCGATTCAAGAATTTATGTACGTCATCCGCTATGAAACACGTTTGATGTTCTTATTATAATTTTTTTTAACAAGCAATTAAAAGAAAATAATTATATTGATTATCAGTCAATATCCACAAAAGGGCCTACTGGCCTTTGGTGACAATAACACATATATCCTAGTGGATTTGTGACAAGGACCAGATTTATCAAAAGTTTAAAGTTTTGAATTTTATTGAAAAATTAGTTTTTTGTGAGCCAACCAAGAGTTCATATCAGTGATCTAAATTATTCATCTTTAAAGTTAATGAGGTTAATTGAATATTCATATTTACACAATAAAAAAAACGTTTTCTTGGATAGCAAGTATGATTTTGAATCAAACTGTTTGGTTTCAAATTTTCAAGACAAACGTGTTCAGACAATGTGTCTGCTGCCTTGTTTTGAAACCCGGATCGGTGATCGAACCAGAAAAATGACCGGGTCACTGGTCACCGGTTCAACCGTCGGGCATTAATTAATTTATTAATAGTAATAAAATATATTTTATTTTTCTGGACTAATTTTTATACTTAAAACCAAAAATTTTAAAATTAAAACATAACTTTTTTTCTAAAACCGTGAACCGGAGGGTCAATGACCGGTTCAATCACCGGGTTACAGGTTTAACCGCGGATTTGACTGGATTTGACCGGGTTTTGACGAAAACAGACCGTTTCTCCGACCGATCCAGTTAGGTTTTTAAAACCATGTGCCGATGTATACAAGATAAACAAAACGAGCCTACATTGGGCCCACAATAGGCAGCTTTATGGAAAAATTCATTTTTATAGAGTTTAGAAAAGCCTTGTTCTTGTGATAAATACTTCGTATTTAAGGGTATGAACATAGAATTA
>BRYF01000024.1:11155509-11158009 GCA_030159135.1 Actinidia polygama | reverse complement strand
TGATGACTGACAGGTGATCTCTTAATTACTCTCTCTCTCTCTCTCTCTCACTTCTTTATCTCATACCGAATAGAACTTTTTTATCTCTCTCTAACTTCTTTATCTATTACAGAAAAGAACTTTTTGGATTTGTTGAGGTTTAGATGTAGAAAAATAATCTGTTAAATATGTAATCAAATAACAATCTGTTAACACAATAAATAAATATCAAACTATAAATCTGTAAATAATAAATTTAAAACTTACAGAATTTCAGATGTATAATTTGAATATAATCACTGATCGAGGCTTGTGTTTGACACAATCTCCTTAAAACAAAATTCGCCTTTGCTCCGGTGCTACGAGTTGATCGGCGTATGTCTCTCAGGATACAACGATCTACTTGACGTCGAAGCACTTCGAGTATCAAATCTGACGAACCAGATTTATGTATCAAAGTCTCTCTCTTTAAAGGTAGCAATGAACAAAATAAAAAGATTTTGCAGCAACACTATTTCTGAATTTTTTAAATTTTTCAGTGTTTTAAAACTGCTGGAGGAACCATATTTATATAGGCAACGAAGTGGCTGTTGGAAGAGATGCAACTCTTCAGAAGGAAGACAACTTTTTAAGGGACCTATTCGTTTCAAATTTAAACGTACATGGGCTAAAACGAATAGCTGCAATAGTTCAGGATTTATCTGACGGATGTAACTATTCGGGACTAATTCGAAAAAATGTGATTGTTCGGGACTGACACAACTATTCTGGGATAAAATTACAATTAAAGAAAACTTATTTATTAAAAATTAAATAAATAAATTTTCTATAAAAATATTAGTCCGACCCACGCCCTTGTCCACGGCCCGGCCCGGTCCGGTCCGGGAGGGCGGCGCGTGCGTGTGAAATTTTTAGCCTAGTCCACAGAGTTCATAGTCTAGGCCCAAGCCCAAAAACTTGGGTATCTCTTATTTTTTTAGCCCAAAGTTAGCTAAAAATCTGGAAAATTCTGGGTTTGAAAACCCATTTTCCAACATTAGATGTTTTATTTTGTTAGGTTTAAGGAAATTATTTTACTTTTTTTGAATTTGCAAGAAATGATATGAAAATGAGAAGGAAAATGATATTTCCTGTTTAGGTTTATGGAAAAAAAATGGTAAAATATTTTCAATGATGAGTAGTGTTTAGTTGATGATGAGTAGGTATTCATTCCATATACAAACAAGCACTTGATGATGAGTAGTGTTTAGTTGTGTTGTTCTTTGTATCAGGCTTACTAGGGCGTCCGAATTGCAAATTGATTTTCAACAGGCACAACTCAGACCAAAAAATTCAATTAACTTGCCGATTTTGAAGGTTGTTGGGTCAGCTACAGGTTAAGAAAACGCCAAACCGCCAAAGATTGGTTGGGTGATAATTTTACTCCCGACCCGCCTAACCACATCTCTAGATAGACTCTAATTTTACTCATTTCTACATTTTAAAGTGCATATATATATTAAGTGAAGATAGTGCTTATTATTTTTAAGCGTGCCAAAATTGTGAAGAATAAATGTGTTAAAAACGTATGAAATCTATTCTATTGTCACTCCTCTCTCCTCTCTCCTCTCTATTAAGCTCATACAGTCGTGTGTGGTAAGCATATAACAAACTATTCTCTCTCCTTTTATTAAGGAATACCGTGTACTAGCTACCAATAGTGGCATACACTAATATTGGTAGGAAACTTTCCTTGGATTATCAAGTTCAACTCTTGTTGTGTGTGGTAAGCATATTACTTTTTTTTTTTTTTAAAATGTGTGAGATTCACGTAAGTTCTTATCCAATGATGGTCAAAAAACTTATAAAGGTGAGCATATGTTTTATCTATTAGATTATTTTTTAGTGGGATCCACTAAAAAAAATAAATTAAAACACAAATTTCTTTCTCCATCATTTCTCCAAAACTATCAATTTTTTTTTAAAATTATTATAGTTTTTAATTTGTTCTCAATTTTGTAGCAATGTATTTCTTTGTATATGCATGCAATGTATTTTATATCTGACGTTTATATCTTATCTATTTGTACATACATGTAATGTATATCGTTTTCTCTCATTTTATAAAACTCTAACGAGTACACTTAAAATGTAGTCTCTTTTTTTTGGCGTAATGCCTGTGAATACGGCCAATTACTAGTTTATATATACGAAAACATACTGAGATACAACATATATGTACCGATAACGGCCTCTACATCTACAGATGAGATTGATCACCCAACAGCCTACATCTAAGGATGAGGCTGATCACCCAACATTTACAAAAACGATTGCAAACCAAAAATTTCATGTCCACGGCCAAATCCTTTTGGATGGCATTAATTTTGGAAGCTTATAAGCCCTAATGATCACATCAGAAACATGGTATGATCTTCGAATAATGACCAATGTTGTTTAATAAAAGATAATTAATTTGATAATATCACACTGTTAACGCTATGTGACTCCCACGCTGAAAAGAAGAACCGAGAACAAACAA
>BRYF01000024.1:11128009-11135509 GCA_030159135.1 Actinidia polygama | reverse complement strand
TATCAGCAAGCCAAGTAGAAGTTGCATTTTTGTTAGTTTACGTTCTCCCACATGAATGGGGCCCATTCATACTCTTTATCTGAAATGACCTTGTCTCATGCATTGGAGAGGCACACAGTCTGAATTTACATTGCTCATTTTTGCATATGACAGTAACCCTGGTTGACTCATTCTTAATAAATCTGAATTCACAACCTTCTATAATGTGAAAAATCTCTCAACAATCTCCTAAAAACCTTGACATTAGGGAAAATCATGCCCACCACTAATCTAGGAGATTTCATGTCTCTTTCCTTGACAAATACTGGATACTCCATCTTTTTTTCATCTTCTGATAACTTCACAAGGCTTGCATTATCAACCCTACTGTCATCTGAACCCACCTTATTATCCTCCAAGTCACCTAAACCACTGGGTTCAGCCTTGTTTCGTCATAGAACACCACTACGACTTGCATGATTGCATCAACCATGTCTACCTTTTCAATTCCCACCACAGTTTGTACACCTTCATCAGCCCCCATTCTATTTTGTACGCCTTCACTACAGAAAAATGTCTATTTTATAACATTTATTAATAACATCCTTTTGAAAACGTTATAAAATAATATCCATTTATAGCGATTTCATAGCATTTTTTTAGTTTTAATAGCACAATGGAACAGTTCGTGTTGAAAAATCCAAGGAATTAGGAGAAGAATTCCTCAAGACAAGAGTGGGTCTATCTCAATAGACTCCCTTGAGAAAAAGAAAAGGGGTGTACTCCAATTCCTAAAAACTATGACCACGAACAGACGAATCCCTTTATTAAAAAATAACAAGACATAAAAGAAAAATAGGCAGTCATGTAATCAGAAACAAACACAATGGTTGAAATGACAATGCATTTTGTGGTTTGGTTTAAGTTCAAGGGGCGGACGTGCACTTTGTCAGTGTTTTGATTTTTTCTTAAGTTCTTGATTATATTAGAAATATCAACTACATGATAGTAACATTATTTTAACTGATGTTGGCGTAGAATCTCTCAACCATGTCGTATTTGTCGTAGTGTTTCATCAGCCCCCATCACATACTCTTCTAATCCCACCATATTCTGTACACCTTCAGCAGTCCCCTAGACATTTGGTTCTTCAAGTACATAATTTACTTCATCACATCAGACGAAGACGAAGAATCTCTCAACCCACTGTAATTCTTATCACTAGTGTCACTATGATTTTCTACCTCACTATCTTCCTTTGAACGGGAAGGTATAGTTCCCTCATCTAATATTACTCCCTCGGTCCCCCGACTATAAGTTACACATGGTTGGTCAACCTCACCCATCTCATCATCATCACCGTTCAAATCTGGGCTAACAAAATAGATATTAAGTATTTTCTTATGATTATGAATGGAAAACATTAGTTTATATCATCATCACTACTTGAGGCAATTAAGCCATCATCCATATCATAAAACGAATCACCTGAAAGAGAAGTCTCCTGAAGAGGATCAGGTACCTGATAATAATGAGATCTCAATACATTATGTAATTATAGGAGAGGTATGAGATAAAAATAAAATCGTTGTCGATAACATATTTTCATATAAAGTTGCTCTTGACTGAGAAAACTGAACCACAAACTATCGAAGAATGTCGACATAGAAAATTCAAACTGAATTGAATTCTCTAGCAAAACGAGAAGTATTTGGACCTGTAGTCAATACCCCAAAGCAGGGGCGGACCCAGGGGCTGGAGCCCCCTTGACTTTTACGAAATTACAAAATTTCTTTTAGGATTTTTTTTTACACTTTAACCCCCTAAAATATATTAAAATTTTTTTTTTACACTTTGTCCCCCCGAACTACCATCCTGGTTCCGCCACTGCCCCAAAGGGATACAACCTGTGGGTATTTGTACGAAAATGCAACGAGAAAAATGAGATTGTGAGGTATAAAGCTCGACCTATTTCACAAGGTTTCTCACAAAAACCTGGAATTGATTAGAAGGAGACATATTCTCCGGTCATGCATGTTGTTTCATTTAGATTTTTTATTATCTTAGTAATCATAGAATGTCTGGATATGCGTCTAATGGACGTAGTCATAACATACTTATATGGATCACTTGATACCGACATATATATGAAAATTCCTGGAGGATATAAAATGCCTGAAGCATATAATTCAAAGTCCAAAAGTGTTTATTATATCAAGTTACAAAGATCTTTATACGGGTTAAAGCAATTCGGACGCATGTGGTACAATCATCTCAGTGAATATTTATTGAAAGAGGTATATGAGAATAATCTAATTTGGCCATGTGTTTTTATAAGAAATCTGCTTTCGGATTTGTTATTATTGCAGTATATGTTAATGATTTGAACTTTTTAGGTATTTCAGAAGAGCTAACAAAAACCGTTGAATATTTAAAAAATGAATTTGAAATGAAAGATCTTGGCAAAATAAAATTTTATCTCGATCTGTAGATCGAGCATTTGCCTAATGAGATTCTTGTACATCAATCAACTTAACTTAATACAGAGAAAGTAGTGAAATACTTTTACATGGATAAATATCATCCTCTAAGCACTCCCATGGTCGTAACAGGTCGTCGTTCATCACTTGATGTACAAAAAGATCCTTTTTGCCCTCAAGAGGATGGTGAAGATCTCCTTGATCCTTAAGCTCCATAGTCCATATCTAAGTGCAATTGGTGTTCTTATGTAACAACTCACTAATTGCACAAGGCTAGAAATTGCATTTGCTGTGAATTATTGACACGGTACAGTTCTACTCCAACTTGAAGACATTGGAATTTAATCAAGCATATTTTGTGTTATTTTCAAGGGACGATCGACATGGGCTTATGCTATCTAAATGGATCAAAGTTGAGAGTTGGTGAGATATGCAGATGCTGGTCATTTATCTAATTTGTTCAAGGCTCGATACGTGTTCACATGTAATAAACATTGATTTCTACCTCTTCGAATCACTCGGAAATTCTTGCTATATGTATGAAACACTCAAAATCTTCAATAATTGAATGATCACATGTAATTGTGGTACAGTCTCTTAAGTAAAATATATTTGTAGGCTTAATCACTAAAATTTTATAAGAAAACTCATTTTTTTAGTTTCAGATATCTAAGAGAGAAAAGTGAATGAAACAATAAGATGAGGGTATATTAAAAAAATATTTAAATAATTTTTTGATTAATTCAAAAGATTAATTATATTATTAATAATTTTTAAAAAACTATCTTTTTTATATTGTGTATATCCAAATATTATTTTACTTTCTCGTAAATATTGTTTTAGTTTTGTAACAAAAACCTATTTATTTATTTGAAAAAATAAAATGGAAAAATGGCCAAGGCCCCTCCCCAGCTAAAGAAATTGACCTCTACTATTCGGAAACACGGTCGGAGATGGTTAGAGTTCAGGTGAAGCACGGCGGCGGCGGCGGCGTTAGCGACGACCAGACAGAATTCCTCTACGAGTGCCCAATCATTTCCACCATCGACGAAATCGCCAGAAACTTAACGGAAATCTCAAATCTTCAGTCCACGCTTCGACGCTTTGTCCTCCAGCTCGAACCCCGTCTCTCTCTCCAACACCAAGACAAGAAAGGTTTTGGCCTCTCTCTCTACCTTTTCCATTTCATCTCTCTCTCTCTCTCTCTCTCTCTCTCTCTCTCTTCTCCATCTCTCTGCAGCCATTATTCTACGCAGAGCTTTATCAGAAGCCAAGTCCTACGTTTCTCAGGTCCCCCCCTCTCTCTCTCTCTCTGCATTTTTTTCTTCATGCTTTGTTATTTAGAGGTAATGTTTCATTCAATTAATTGTGGATACAAACCTAAATTTGTCTAGTAATATACTTTGATATTGCAAGTGACATTGGATTCACCTGTTCAATTCGGGGTTGGGGTTTATTGGATTGATGAGGATCCGAATCCTGATTTTCCTCATAAGCCCAATTTTTTTGGTAGAACACTTGAGTCAGTGACAATTGGTGTCAATCTTTCTCTGTTTGGTTTTTGAAGACCCAAAGATAATTAATTACATGTTAATTCTATTAACCCTAACAAATCAATGGAGTCCATTGATGGCTTGATATTTGTTGCTTGAGTTAGCCTCTGTTTGTGAAGTTGTTGGTCCCGGTGACAGGACCAGGTTCTACACAACAAGCCTTTGTCGAGTTACACGCTGAAAGACCACGTAAAAAGTGTATAAAGGGAATTCAGCGCAAATTATCGAATTATGGAGTTTCCATATTCCAGTTTACAGTAGCTCCTAACAGCTAATTCCTTTCTCAGAAAGAGAACAGTGTAACAACTTTTGTTTGGATATTTAGGAACAGTGTAACAACTTTTGTTTGGATATTTAGTGTTGATAGTGATATAGTATCTACAAATTGACATGAACACATGGGTTCTTTACGCTTTGCTTTATTCTTGTATATCTGATTAGTTTTTGAAACCAAGGAAAGGATAAATTGGTTTTGGAAAATTATATTTTGACAGAAAATTCATGCATAAAACCCCACAAGAATGACATGGCAATGACATTTTGGTAAATAATAGTAGTCATATTGATGGGTGTTCTTTTGGAAATTGAAAGGCATACTCTGCCACATCATTCTGTATAGAAATTTTGTATAGATTTTATGTTTATATATCATTGCTAATTGGTTTTAGTTGAAGCTATATTTGTTTCTCCATGATACTTAGGCTGCGTTTGGTTGGATGGAATGAATTTTGTAGAGATTGGAATGGAGATTGGAATGGAATGATGTAGGAATAGTCATTCTCATTTTGTAAGGAATGGAATGAAATGGGAATGGAGTGGACATTCTTTTATTACCCTAGTATAATGGTCGTTCCTATGTACTAGTGAATGGCTATTCCATTTGGAATGACATTCCCTTATTTTTGATCAACCAAACACTAGAATGATTATTCCCAAATTTCCAATTGAATGACCATTCCATTCCATCCAACCAAACACAACCTTATTGTATCATATTATGTATTCGTATTGTTTCATCTTTATATGTGATATGAAGAGCAATTGATCAAGGCATTGCGTAATACACATGAGTTGTTGGTACTTGTTTGGAATTGTTAGTTCTTGTTTGAGACATTCATCCTCACTTAATTTAGTTCATACATTGTTAATATGGAAGTAGATGGCATCAACCAAAACCGTAATCCATGCCTCCCAACTGTTGTCAAATCTTTACATTTTGGTAGCTTATACTTTCTTAAGCTCTTCCTACAAATTTCTTGTTCTCCTGATTCATAAGAACAATATTTTCTATATCAAAGTGCTAGAAAATATTAATGTATGGCATGAAAGTGTGAAATTCTCAGGTTTGGAACTTCTTCAAGAGGACAAAGTCGAGCTTCTGTGGGCTGGAAAAAGGCTCTTGAAGGGTAAACAACTATGTGATTATATAGGAAAATTTGAGAAAACAAAGGTAAATAATGATTCTTGTACTCTTTGCTAACCATCAATTTCGGGAGACCTTACATTATCCCTACTTTTTGGTGGCAGATCGTACTCAGGCTGCAATCACCCGGCTCACATCCTGTATTTAATTCAGTTAAGTTATATTTATATAGCTCTGAATCTTATTGATGCTTGCACAGTTTGATTTTCATATCTGTCAGCGAATTTAGTTTCGAACCTCTGCTCCGCAATTGTTTTTTTCCTTCTTTCTTTTTGGTGACGCAGGAAGCGGAGCCTTGTGGCAAATAGCATTATTGAAAATGGATAATCTAAATTATGAAAAGGTTCTTATCAAAGATTCCCCAATTTAATGGATATGTGCCTAGAATTTTAACCAACAATTGGCCACAAATGAAGTTTAATCCACTGGTAAATATGCCTGCCATCACCCACGATGTGATTGATCTACTGTGACATGTATGCCATTCAAGTACACCAACATATATTTTACTGATCTTCCCCATGTTTTACTTATCTGTTCCTCCATTTGGTAGGTGATCCAAGACAGGAAGATAAGGATGTGACACCGAGTTTTGATGCTCGTCAATTAAAGCCATGGTCCTTAACACTGCCAACTTCTAATCCAACAATTTCCTCTGTGTAAATTTTGCATCTACTTTTCAACTGTGTGATGCTTACATTCCAAACTTGTAGCTAATAATGCTAGGTGTAAGCTCGGTTGTGTTGGAGAATTAGATGTCTTCTAGGCTGTAGGTGAACCGTTAAAATTTATCGATGTTGTTGCTACAAATGCTTTATTTTCATCCTGTTTCTAAATGCTAGAGGATTATATGTCTTATAGGCTGTATATGAAATGTACTAACTTCTCAATATCATTGCTGCAAATGCTTTATTTGTCCTTCTGTTCAACGTTATTTATTTCTTTTTGTATTGCTTTGATAATAATGAATGAAAATAGGATCTAAAAATTGATGGATGTGTATGTTTGACAGTAATCAAGGGTGGGGATGGGTATCTGATTCCCATTACACCAGTTTCTCATGTTTCGTGTGTGCTTTTGATAATGGGAATCTCATTGCCATAGGTTTCCATTCCACACCGTAAAATTGGAAATATTTAAGTCTCTATTGTCCCTAGATATCTTTTACCAAGGCATGAGATGTAGATTTCTCAACTCTTATAAATGCACCATATGTTTTATATAGATTGTGGTTCAATTCCTCATAATATATATTCTTTCATTTTTATGAGATTTTGCAACTTTGGACTTCCTGAAGACGTGTTGAAAAGTAAAGGGAAAGAAAAGAAAAGAAAGCAACAACTATAACTACTAGATGTAATTTGACCAGACAGACTTTATGAAGAAAATGTATTCCTAGGACGGTGATCTTTGTCCGTGTATGTACACCTATGATGCTCAATCCTAAATCCTAACTGCCTAAAGATATTTGACTCTATCCCGACATACTTCTTGCCAATCTACCTTGAAATAATCATAACTTGTAAGCTTGCCCACCTGTGAAACTGACTGGTAGAAGGAATGGTGAGCACATTCTGCATGATACAAACTGCAGTCGTATTAGTTTTTGTTAAATTATATACAGAGCGAAACAAGGTGAAGTAGTAAATGTATTTTCTTTTTGATTAGTTTCGTGCAGTTTTTTTTTGTTGGATGCCAAATTAAGGATGTACTTCCAAATGAAAAATTATTGAAAAAAAGTCCTGTTGATGAAAAATATCTGCAAGATGAAAGGAAGAAGGATCATATACTTTATGTTCTGGAATAGCTCACTGGTTCCATTTCTCTACTGCAACTGAATATGGTCTACACCAGTATCATCTATCTGTTTTTTCCTTGTTATGCAACTTATATTCTAAACGAAACTTGAGATGGTATCTCTGTTCGGCTGGAACATTCATGTGTATGTTTATGTTATGTTTGTAAATATTAGATCTGTATCCAATGTTTCTCCAACCAGACACCCATCAATGGGTACTAGCTGGGTGTAACATTAGTGTTCTGTATAACCATGGGTAAGCAACTT
>BRYF01000024.1:11068009-11075509 GCA_030159135.1 Actinidia polygama | reverse complement strand
AGAGTACAAAATGAAACTAAGTGTAAAGTGCATATGTGCAAAATGAGATTTACCCATAATAATATAGGGTATTCAATAGTTTAAGGAATTAGACTTTTCAAATTGATTTTTTTTTATATTTCTCGGACTCCTCTCGTCAAAAAAAACTAAAACTATATATAATTTTAATTACACAGTAAAAAAAATTCATTAAAGATGAAAAACTTCAAAAACCAAAAAAGCTAAAAGCTAAAAAATTGTGCCAAACTAGCCTACATAGAAGTCATCCAACTCTTTTAAGCAATTGTTTCCCCCTTGAGCTTGATCTAACATGTGAATGTGTGCTTTTCCTCCCCAAGAATTTACACGTGGGGTGGGGGGGTGGGGGGGGTGGTGGTGAGGGGGGGAGAGGAATTGACCTACAAAGTGCAAGTTGTTTATGCATATTTCTGGATTGCGTTGGGTGTAGATCCCAACACCCCATAACAGCATATCTTTATTGATTGGACAAATCGTTTGCTATTGCTAAAATTGAAAATAATTGATTCATTGACCTGCTACATTTTATATATATATATATATATATATATATATATATATATATATATATATAGTTGTGTTGAAAGAGCATCAAATTAATGGAGCAAATTTTCTTATTTTTATGCTCTGTTTTGATCAAAGGATTAGGGAAAATAAAAAAAAGTATACATATTTAGAAGGAAAAAAAAATCCACTAAAGACGGAATTATTGATCCAAATTAACCTAAATTTCTATATTAATTTTGTCTGTGGTGATTTTTACGACAAAAACACACACTAAAGACATAATTATTGATCCAAATTAACGTAAATTTTTAAATTAATTTTCTCTTTAATGATATTTTTGTAAATATAGTTTTTTAAAACATTTTCGATTGCTAAAGAGGAACAAAGAACTTAAGTTATTTCTATAGAAATATGAAAAAATATATATACTTAATTAAATCTAAACCATTCATTTTGAACTATATATTTTTTTTATTCAAATTCAAAAACCGTAACAATGTTGCAAAAATTAACATATCTTATGGTACTTATATTACTTCATTAATTCTCTCTCTATAAAAGCCGGACAACCCAAACAGAACACTCACATGAGAGAGAGAGAGAGAGAGCAATGTCTCTGTCACAGTCACCGTTCGTCACAGAGGTTCAGGTCGAGAACTAAGCGTTCCCGCCAACGGTGAAGCCTCCGGGAACTACCAAGACTCTGTTCCTCCGCGGAGTAGGTTCTTTTTTTAACCATGCACCACCATTGCACCCTCGTACCTCTTTCCCTTTTTATTTCTACTTGGAGTTTAATTTTTTCAAAGTGATATACACGCGAGCGCACACACATATATATTTCTCTCTCTAAAATGTTTGGTGTTGTTTGTGAGAGGTTTGGATATGGAGGGCGACTTCGTAAAGTACATGTCCATAGGGGTTTACTTGGAGGATAAAGCCATTGAATCACTTGCTGTTAAGTGGAAAGGAAAGACTGAAGAGGAGTTGATGGATTCTATTGACTTCTTCAGCGACATTGTCACAGGTAGCTAGCTTAACAAACAAAAAAACTATAGAGATAATGTATTTTCTATTCTGTATATACAGTGTAATGCATTGTTTATGCACTAGGCAATATGCACTATTAGTTTAATGAGATTTTATTTGATGTGACATTTTATATGACCCAATTATACTAGACAAGACTTGTAAAGTAATGTAATTAAAGTCGTATGTATGTGATACTGCATCAGATGATACCAAATATAATTAATAAATGTGATTACCAAACATTACTTCATTTTGATATCGAATTTGGAACTAGAGTCACTTCATTCTTCCTTCCTTCCTTGGGTTCATAGTCCCACCATTATGATGTGGCATTTTAACATTTCGTTTTAAGAAAAATGCTAACCACCGAGCGATGCTTCCTGAAAAAAAATGTATCAATATGTGTGAAAAATGTATAAATATCTATTTAGATAAGTAAAACATGTGAAATGTATATTGACAACCATGAAAAGTGTGCATTAATTATTGTCTAATGAAATGTTAGGAAAGAAGTGTGCATTAATTACTGTCTAATGAAATGTTATGAGAGGATCTTTCATTTTATCAAATTTGTGTGTACAATATTAATGAAGGCATCAAGATATTGATAAGCAACACGTATTCTATCATAACTCGTTGATATCAAGAAAAAAAGCGCAACACCAATAAATTCACGAGACACCATTTTTTATAAAGAATGATGGAAGCTCTAAAATCGTATTTAATGCTCCGCTCATTTTCTTTCAAAAAAATTGTTAAAATCTTGAGGCTACCATTACTGAATCAATTCAAAATTTCCTAAAGTATGATCTACATGGTAGGCTAAAGTATATTAAACTTTCTTAAACTATGACCAATTTTTGAGTTAACCCGCTAAAGTTAAGACTCAGACACTTAATCCCCCTAGAGTATGAATTTCAGCCTGTGAATAATTTTTTTTTATTAATATGTATCAGTAGAATTTGTGAAATAGAAAATCCACAAGAATCACATAAGGGTTCTTAATTTAACCAATACTCTCAAAAAGTTAAAATTCTGATTCCACCATTATTTGCACACCCACTATTATACTAATACTAACACCAAACCCTAAACTCGCCCATCCTCTCTCCCGTGGTGGGCCTATGTATGGCCGAGCCGCTGCTGTCACTGTTTTTTTTAAAAAGAAAAAAGAAAAAAAATTAACCGGAGGTACATGCATATCATCATATACGCTGTCTCACGTTAGATAAAAGTCTTAAGAAACACGTGGGACGAAAAATAGTTTCTCTCTCACTAAATTCCATCCTTTAATCCAATACTTGTGCACCCACCGACTCTAGCGTACAACCTCAGGGATACCTGGGCCTACTAGTTAAGATAAGGAAATATTACACTTGACCCCTCCACCCCCCCATGATCTCTCTCCAACTCAATTCTTCAATTTTGAAATTTGAAGACTCAAATTATTATTATTTTATTCATTATTGAGAGCTTATTATTATTCATACAAACTTCAATTAAAATTATCTATTTCTAATTTTCTTTTGAACAGTCTACCAAACTTCCCTCCAATATTGTACTTGTCCTCCAAAATTTAAATTACTAGATTTTAATTAATTTTAAATATATCAAACATTACTCTCATTTTAAAGTTGATATCTTTTCAAAGGTCTAATTTCATACAAAATGGATCATAATACAAAATTTAGATATATGTCAGTGTGCAAAGAAAATATAGAAAAAAAGTCTTTTATATTTTAGAATAGTCTCCAAATATAATTAAAATTAGTTTATCCATCAAAATGGAGTATGGTGTGAGGAAATTCATTTTTGATTTCGGATATATAGAATATGTTCTGGAGATGATTTATGTATTAGCACATGAAATAAACGAAACGACAATTCTTCTACCACCACCACTAGTGTCACCCACTACCACCTTACCCCTATTGTAGCGGTGTTGTTGCATTGATATGGATGACGGTCCGTATATTCTTTTTTCTATGATCAATGACCATATATTCTTTTTTTTTCCTATATGCAATTGCTCAAGAGTATTTTTCGCTTTCACTGGACAAAATTTCTGGGTTCGCCACTGCCTCTCTCCACCAAATCTTTGTGGTTATTGGTACAATTTATTGGGCCCCAAGCAATTTTGTGCCGTTACAAGTAAGCATTGTTTTTGTTAGGATGGTTTTGTGACAGATATTACTAGACTTATAGAAATTAAAATTTTTCTTTTCCTTTTTCTTTTATTTTAGCTCAAATTATTTTTTTGTTTGTTTTGGTAAATAACGTTCGTTCATATATTAAATTCTTGACAACTGAACGAATATTAATTCATAGGTCCCTTTAAAAAATTCACACACGTAAAAATGATCCGGCTCTTGACGGGCAAGGAATTCGTGAGAAAGGTGGGAGAAAATGGCCTGGCCTACTGGAAATCAAGTGGTATCCACAACACGGCCGAGGGAGATGCCCTTGAAAGTTGCACAAGGTTTTCGAGGACGAATATTGCCCTTCGGGAGCTGCTGTTCTTTTCACCCAATCTCTCCATGGATCCATCACTGTTAAGTACCAAAAAAAATCATCAAGTTTTAACACTTCATTAACAAAAAGTTTTACCGGTCTTTATGCAATACGAGAAATAATTATTCAGTGCTCTTGGGTCAACGATTCAACCTTTGGATGACAATGGGATAGGGTATACGAGTAGCCCACATACCTTTGGGTGTCAAGTCTCATTTCTTGAGGCCGGTTTGGAGTTTCTTAAGCGGGGATGGGGCCTTATGTCCCAATACGTCACGGGTTTTGGGATGGGGTATATATGGGGATGGGCACATTCCCACCATTCATGTGAGAAGAGGGAGGACGGCTTCAGTGAATTGAATTATTTGTCTCACAAACTCGTTTAGATTAGCTTTTTTAATGACTTCTCTACTTATTAGATTTCTTTATAAAAACATTTTTCCAAAATCTATTCAGTTAAACTAGCTAGATACTAATAAATATAAAAAACGAAATACCAAAACAAAAATAATTAAGCTAGTGAAAAATGATTCGACTTAAGATGATATCGGATCCAAATGAGATCAAAGCTAGTTAGAAGAAGAGGAAGAAGAAGAAAAAGAAACCAAACGAGATCTAAGGTTCATATAGATATAAGTTAAATGCCTCAAAGTGTTGAGTGCTACCAGTTGATTCCTTGTTTGGAAGAGCTATGTGTCCCAGTTGTTTGATAGTATAAGCTTCTGCTAGCTGTTATTGTCCGGATATGGTGCTTCTGCGGTTGCTGCATTCGATTGGCGGCAATGGTGTCGATTGCTTTCAATCAAGGCTGTTGAAGCTTCAAACTCTGCTTGTGATGTGGCCTCAGACTTGGATGGAACATAAACCTAATTATGCAGCTTCCTACAATTCCTTGGATATGAAGAGGACACAAGAACTCTCCATTGAATTGGACAGCAAAACTAGAAAAAGTCACTTCTCAACCATCCAGTAAGAGATGTATAAAGGAGATTAGACGTTTGAAGGTCAGTAAAAGGTGAAGAGGCATAGGTGGACTTCTGGGTGGAAATGTAATCTCTGAATGGTTGCTGAATGATTAAATATTGGTGGCTGCTATGGCAGATTTGAGTGTGAAATGGGATTTGTGTTTACCTGTGTTTGCTGAACAAATTTAGGTGCTGATTTTGGCTTCTGTTTTGGATTCTCTTGCTTGAGAGGGCTGAGAATAGGGTGCTCTAGATTTTTGCTTTGTGTTTTTATGTTTCTGTTGGTATCTTGCCAACTTTTTATGGTTTTGGAGTTTAGGTAGCACATGTTTGGCTATTGTGTAAGTGTCAATCTAGCTGAGATATGTATTCGTAGCGTTGTCGTGGTTTTCTCCTAAATTCTTATTATTATCTCGTTGTAAATTGTTCTCGAGTTAATAATATTTTTCGTTTGCCGATCAAAAAAAAAAGGTTCATATAGATATGGATAGGAAAAATAGCCATATCATTACGGGGATGTTAGAATAAAAATTAGGGTAAACACTAATTTTGATAATAGGATATACATTAGGGGACTGTTTGGTTACTTAACTTTTTTTATTTTCTGAAAATACGGATTAGCTTCTCTAAAGATGATTCGTTGCTTGAAACTGGAAAATCAGTTATAGAGAACAAACAGGTATCAGAAACAGTGTTACAGACCATCATAGGCAAGAATGGGGTGGGTCTCTCCTCCAACAAAGCAGACTTTGGCAGCAAGGATATCTCAATTCTTGAACAAGTGTAGAGTTTGGGAGTGGTAAGGTTGTGTTTTTTCGTTTTCCCTTTTTTAGGGGGCTGTTTTTGTTTAAATTTTGTATTTCATAATAAGGGTATGAGAGTGACTTAAAAGTTAAAAATTTTATGTGTCACATCAAACAGTTTATATGAAATATAAAATTTTACTTAATTTAGAAAAATTTTACTAAAGAAAAAAAAAACTATTTTTATGTGATTTTTTTCAAATAAAAATGAATTTTAATTTTTTTTTAGTGATTTTCTTTTAAATTAGGTGAATATTTTTTTTATATATTTTCAGATTTCTCTCATCAAGAGGAACCGGAAAAATATATATTTCAAGCTGTCCCAAACAAGTGACATTAAACTTTTACATATTTTAAACTTCAATCATTGTAATGAGACAAACTAAAAGAGAGAAATGTTACGGACTAAAAACTAAATCACATAAATTGTTCAATAAACTTAAATTTGTATCACAAAAATGAAGAAGAAATCAAAATCCTAGACTTCATTTTATGCTTCATAAAGCCAAGTGACAAAAGTACACAAGTTTTGGCTAATGTTTCCTTATATACATTACATTAATTTAGTGTAAGCCAAATGTATATGTATATTTTTTTTAATAGAAATACTAATGTGAAGCAAGAGTCCTATTTAACTCAAATGTAAAATGTTCATTACTACTCATGCCACAAAATAATACTTTTGGAAACTCTAATTTTTTAAGAAGGCATATAATAATCGCATTCAAATCCAAATTAAAATGGATTAATTTTCAACATTACACATTTATTTTACTTTAGCCATATGTAGAAGATAGGTTTGAAAAACCAAAAAACATTATACTTCAGCTTTGCAAATAGGACTAACGATTCGAACATCAATTATTTGAAATTCACCAACAATTAGGGATCGAGGGAGTTATTTCATGAAAAATCACGGTAGCACACGTATATATGCATACAAACTTTCCTATAAAAAAACCACAAGAAAGTTTGAATTTTCCTGAAGAACCAGAAAAGGGCTCGGGGTGGACGAATCATTAGTTTAACTGTCAGGCAAAATCGAACTCATAGTTATCTCATAATATATTTAAACTTGTATACAAATAAAAATATATATTAAAATTGAACTTGTATTTAAATAAAATTATTTATACACAAGTCTGTACATATAATACTCCATATTTTACACTTTATTTCAAGGTAATGGGTGCGCAGCGGTTATTTGAGATTTTTCCGTATCATGTGTTCAAATCTTAGGAATTCCAACATTTTTACTCTTTTCCATCCATGGAAAGGAAGGTACACTGAACCGGGGTGATTTAGGCCAAATCAGCCCCGATTCAAACAATCCGCTAGTTAAACCGGCGATTCGAGTGGACCGGAGCTTAGACCATCCGGTCCGGGTTTTAAAACTTTGCCTACAACTTATTCCTATTTCTATAGTGGCTTCAATGCTAATTATAATTGAAGCATATAAAACCTAAATAAAATGCAACAGGGTGGTCACCTAAATTAATATTGCCAACTATGACCCAAGTACAAAGGGTGGCATTTATACACTAATTACGGAATTTGAGGGACGAAACTATAAGAATTTGGCAAGGATAGGTCCGAACTTGCAAGAAGACTCGGAGAGGGAATAGAAGAGAAAGAGAAGTGAGAGATTCTCCTTAGGTAGGAGAAGA
>BRYF01000024.1:11010509-11013009 GCA_030159135.1 Actinidia polygama | reverse complement strand
ATCTCTTTAGATCAAGATATTTGCATTTGAAGTTTGCTTAAGTTTCTTATAATTTTTTTGAAGCACTGATTCCATGTGTCGACACCTCACGAACATATGTCGACACTTTAAGCCTTCATACTTAAGTTGAAACTTACTGTCTCCAGGTGTCGACACTTTTTTTCTAGTGTCGACACTTGATCATCAGTCTTCAAAGAGTTTGGTTGCTGTTTTCAGATGTCGACACTTCTTATCCAATTATATGAAGTTTGGCTACTTATCTTGGTTGTCGACACTTCCTTCCCATGTGTCGACACTTCTCGTCTGTCTTCATGAAGTTTTGCCACTGATCTCGGGTGTCAACACTTGTCTTCTCAGTCTTTGTTCACTGACTTCAGGTGTCGACACTTTCTGTATTAGGCGTCGACACTTCATTTCTCAGATCCAAGTCTTTGGCTACTGACTTCAAGTGTCGACACTTTTTGCCATAATGAATTTTCTTTGATTTTCTTGGCTTTTTGAGCACCGATCAGTCTGAGTTTTTTAAGATGTCTTTTCTTTGGATATGTGTGATCTTCAATACTTCGATCCAGGGATATCTATGATTTTCTTTACTTGTTTAAGACTGTTTTTAGAATTTATTCAATACGGCTTCCAGTCTAAAAGGTGTCGAAACCTTGTGAACAAGTGTCGACACTTTCTGGTAGGGGTGCACAAAATACCCGAGACCCGACCCGAGACCCGACCTCATTGGAACGGGTCGGTTCGGGTCTACCACCATCTCTGGTCGGTTCTGTGTCTAAAAATTTTAAACCCGTCCAATTCGGGTCGATTCTCGGGTCCGTATAAATTTTTACCCAAAACCGAACCGAACCGAACCGAGACCCGAGGAACCGAGACGAGAACCGATCATATATAAACATACAATGCACTCGCGCACACTTGATTATTACCTATGCTATATAAAGTTTAGGGAGACCCGACCCGACCCGACCCAACCCGAGAACCGAAGAACCGAGGAACCGAACCGAAACCGAGTGATTCGGGTAGGGTAGGGTCTCTTTAAGCGTCGGGTAGGTTCCGAGTTCAAAAATCTAGAACCGTGGATGGTCGGGTCGGTTCTGGGTCTAACCCAGACCCGACCTGTGTGCACCCCTACTTTCTGGGCAGAAAGTGTTTGCAGTTTTTCTTGATCAAATTGAGCTCTAATTCATAATGCTTATGAACTACACGCTAAGTAAACACATTAGCCACTAACAAAATATTTTGTTATTATCAAAATCAAGGCATTGAATCAACAAAAAGTTAATTCTTTTAACTAGAGTTCAAAATTTTTTAAATCGTAGCAATTCAAAATTAAATTCTAAACAACTTTTAAAATTATTATTTGTCTTGTTAAAATCAAAAGCAGAAATAGCGCCAGAATTCTAAAGTTGCTCTTAGACGGTTTCGACAAACTCTCATTAGAAGAAAATGCATTACACGGTGAGTTTTATCTAAAATAGCCTAATTTAGTTGTAGTCAGTCATTCAACTCATATAACAGTAAATTGCGAATTGACATATCAATAATAGCATGAACGTATACTCTTGACATTTAGTACATTTTATTTAAGCTTAAAATGTTCATTTGTTTGAACTAAGAACTTAGGTGGTGAAACCAAATCTTATTCATTCCAATAAACTCAAATACGTATGTGTATTTTATTGGTGAATAAAGAAAATTATTTTTATTGAGTGCAACAAACTTGACAATAGGTCACTGCTTCTTGCAAAGGGGTTCGGATTTTCTGTCCCAATTCTTCTATCTCAACCCCGTGTCTCACTACCCAATGAATGACACACGTTCTTTTGTAATTTATCAGTGGAGATTTTGTAATTACGTAATTACAAAATCTCCATTGATAAATTACAAAAGAACGTGTGTCATTCATTGGGTAGTGGGACAGAGGAATAGGATAGAAAAATTGGGACATGGGATCCCTTGCCCTTGCGAAGAGCATACTTGGGAAATTATACAATGTATGCATCATCATTGTACGTGGTACATTTAACAAATTTGGATGCTCAGATGGCTCGGACACCCACAAGAGACAGAATGATCTGATTTGTTTGACTTGCTTTCTATCCATGGCATGCTTCCTCTTGGCTCTTTCTATGGCAGGAGATTATCAACATGAGGACACGTATGTAATTGTCTTTGTGGGGTCCGGTTCACGTGACCAAAGTAATATTTCTCACACTTTCCTATTAGATTAATAGATTCTTATCTTTTATATCTAATTATTAAACTCATCAATTGTGTGTGTGTCACAAATATATTTTCACGAGACCGAGAATGATTTTTTTGGGCTTAATTTCACAAATATCCCATAAATTATCATTTTTATCACTTTCACCCCCTTATTTAAAATGTAAATCATATTGACTCACTAAACTATTTAATTGTATCATTTACACCCTTTTTATTATTAATCTGTTTAAAATAGTTATAAAAATCTATCACGTGTTATTCATGTGCT
>BRYF01000024.1:10985509-10988009 GCA_030159135.1 Actinidia polygama | reverse complement strand
GCTTGAAAGAATTCTAAAGAATATATTGAGCTTTATATTCTCACTGAAGGTTGAAGTTATTTGAATGTAATCAAAGACCATTGATAAAATTTAATTCCGCACGTAAAGGATTTTAAAGAACAATTTTATTCATAAATAATAAATTGGAATTACAGGTTTGAATCGGTTGAGCAAAATATTTAACCGGTTGAACACTTACATAAATGTAAAAACATAAACGAAATGCAAAAACTAAAATGAAAGAAATACAAACGATGTCGATTCCTGCAATCGCAATCTTCTTAAAAAAGATTCGCCGCCTACCGAGGGTGTTGTAAGTTGTTGTCGACGTCTTCCTTCCAGAATAAAACGACTAGAACTATTTATTTTGGAATACCTCCGAAACAGCCTGGGCGAACTTTACTGTGATTGTCTCTCTCTCTAAAACTCAAAAACTTTATACTTTCTTACTATATTTTTTCATTTAAACAATGCAGTTTTTTATAAATAAAAAACATGACTATTCAAATATAAAACCTCCGTCCATAAACACACCATCATTAAGGGTATTTTATGGCTCTAAAACTGCATCTATTATGGCTAAAACTTCAGCCATTAATAGCTGACACTGCAGCCTTTAGCAGATGAAAATTAACAACTACTAATTGCTGGAATTAAATCTGCCATTTGTGCTTTCATTCATAATTTCCAACAAAGACAAGGTTCATGATCCGGTCGAGGAGATTGGCATCGATAGCAATTAGCGACAATTCTGCAAGACGGTTCGAAGCCAAGGAGTGTGGAGTCACTAGAGCTATGAGGAATATTTTTTGTCTGTTTATTTTTGTATAGTATATTCTTCTCAGACTTCGATCTCATGATTTTTCCCATGTTTTGGATTTTTTCATGTAAATCGGATGTCGGTCTCGTGATTTTTTCTCCTATTTCAGAATTTTTTCACATATATATACCTTTAAATATTGCATATTTTTGTAATTACTTAGGAAAAATCAACTAAAATAGACTAACTCTAGAAAAGGGCTTTTTTCAAAATATATTTTTAATTGTATTTTTACTATTTCCAGAAGTTTCAACGGGAGTGCACGTTTATGATTCTCACCCTAATAAATAAATAAAAATGAGTATAATTGGAGAAATATAGAATGTGAAAATTATTTACCTTTATTTTTTTACATGCAAAATTGCAAAATTTGCATTAAATTTAATAGGAAAGTGTTGTTATAATATGTAACAAACGAGCAATTTAGTAACTTTTGTATGAACAAATTAAAAAAAGCAAGTTCTTTTTAGAAAAAAAAAGTGTAAATATCACTTCTTTTTTACTCCAGTTGCACTTATTTTTTATTTTTATTAGAGTGAATTTACCTAAATATCCTTCTATATAATAAAAATATTTGAGTAAAAGTAATTTTTTTTGTAAATTCACCCAAATAAAAAAGTACAATCAAATAAGAAAGAAATATGAAACTCACTCGCCATTTTGAATTGTATTTTTTACCATGGCGAGAAATTTCAACGTGAGCGTACGTTTATAATTCTCTTTGTGGGACCCAGCTATATTCAAAACACTTTTCTATTAGATTTTTGTACGTGGAATCTATTTTATATCAAATTATTAAATGACCTCAACTAGTACAGTTTAAGTATTTTGAGTTTCGTTTTGATAATTTAAATTGTTTATGTACGTAAAGATAAAAAATCACATTGATCGGACCTATTTCAGTATTCGTTCACTACTGATTTATAACTTAGTAAATGAGTGTGACACACAAGATTATATTCATTTATTTTTTTATAAATTGATATTGATCAAATCTGATTAACGTGATTTTGTACATTATTAAAACTCTCGATAAGGTCTATAATATTAACTATTTGGATCATCAAAATGAGTCTAAAATACTTAGACTGTACTAATACAATTAATAAATTGACAGTAGGGACAATTATTAAACTCCAATGAAGGGTGTATCTGAGAAAAAAATATTGTGGCAGCAAGATTGTGTTTCGTTTTCCAAATTTCTTTTTTTTTTTGGGAGTTTCCAAATTTTAATAAATTGACAGTAGGAACAATTATTAAACTCCCATTCGTTAGTACTGTGTTGAGTTTTTTATTCACAAATAGAATTAAACATTCTTTTACAAGTTCTAAAGATACGCAATAATTTAAAAGAGCAATGGCTATTTCCATTTTAAGTATTGAATACACATATTTTTGTTGTAGCTAAACTTATTTTATTTAAAGCATACTTGGACAAGCGTCAAAGTGAAGTTTCTCAAAAAAAAAAAAATTGTTCCAACTTTTTAAATTTGTTTGTTCTTATAAGCAGAAATTAAAAAATTGCGACAAATACTAAGTAACTTCCAAGACAAGAAAAATTCCCATTTTCTCCCTTTTGGGTTGGTTCTATGGTTTTTTTACGAAATCAAAATTCCCATTTTCTATTTTCTTTGTTTTTTTTCTCAAAAGGACATGGCTTCTATGAAGTTGTCTAAATAG
>BRYF01000024.1:10833009-10835509 GCA_030159135.1 Actinidia polygama | reverse complement strand
CAGTTAGAAGAAATATTAGGTACTTAGACCATGCCATTTTACGTTCACTATTTACATTTCAAACTACATAACCTTATCTTGCTAAATCTCAAAACAAACATTGTTTCACTTTCTTCACTTGCAACACAACTTAATCTTGCAATTCTAGCTCCCTTTAGATATGACCTTGGGACTTTCAAATATTATGCTGCATTGATATATTCCTACGCTTTTATGCTGCATTGATAGCTTCCTGAGCGCCTGAAACTACCTATAAAAGTTAAATAGCATTGGATCATAGCAAGCAAGTGTGCTAGTGCTAGTGTCCTTAGCCCATTCATTGCATAAACTTTTAAAAGAGAGTACTATCAGAATCTAATACAAGATGATGATGTCTTCTCATATAGGCCACCCGTCCCCTTGTGAAAATGAGGTTTTATTTCTAAGCATCACATGCTCCTCCTCCTTTCTCTCTCTAGCTTTTTCACAAACAACGCAATAGAATCAATGTCTAATTAGGTTCTAAGCATCAAACCCAAAAATCCATTACCAAACCTTTTCACGACCATCAATTGATTCATAACCACCTAAATAACCATATCTTGTGGATACACAACAACAACAACAACAACAACTGGCAAATAATCACAAAAAATGGAAACAAGAACGAGAAAACAAAGTTCTTGGTCCCAAACAACACAGAATTTCTCAATTTACATTCCATTTTTGACATATACCAGAAACAACCATGAATAGATTCATCACCACAAACCCAAAATCAGAAATTTGAAGAGATGCACAAATTTGACTTAGAAAAAATGTATGTCTCTTTTATTTAACAGAGGATAAACAACAACGGAGAGGCCTAATACTAAAACCATTTAGGCCCCGTTTGGGGTAGCTAGTACCAAATACAAGGAAAATAGAATGACAACCGTGAAGAGAAAAAAAAAAGTCGTATAAACTCAATAATAGGAAATAAAAAAGATTATGATTTTTACATAGGATGAGTCAGAAATCTGAATTCCCATCTGAAGTATAGGAGCTTGGAGTAGGGGTTGGTAAGGCTGAGCCGCTGCCATCGCCTCTCTCTCTTCCTAATCCCACGAACGATGCTGCAATCACCACCTTCTTCACCAAGACACTGAACATTTTACCCTTGATCTGGCCTCTCCGCGGAGGCACTTCAACCATCTTCTTCTTAACCATATTGGTGTGTTGAACAATTTCCATTTTTTTTTGAGAAAGCAGATTGAGAAACAGAGAAGAAAGCCGTGTTCTTTTTCTTGACAAGAGATTGACTTTAACAGAGGACAACTTCAAAATGGCTTAAAAGAGCAAGTAGGAGATGGTATACCTCTGCTTCAAGTGTGTGTTGTGTGTGTATTTATAATGCTTGGAGGCACACAGTTTGAAGTGCGAACTTGCATGACTTAAATAAATGAATATTTTTCAAAGCTGATTGGTGTCAAAGTATCAAAAAGCTAGCAGCCTCTATGTACAGCTGTCTTTTGAAAATCAGCTTTTATTTTTTAGGTTATTTAAGCTAGTTCTGAATAATTAGGCCAAGTTGAGATAAACTTGATTATTTTTTTCCTTCAATTTTTTGTCTTTTTTTTGGTTGCTAAAATTGCTTAAAAAATTTGATAAAATCCAATCGATTCTAAAATTGGATTATTTTGGATTCTATATTGAATAACTTTGAGTTTTAGTAATTTTTTTTTAATTTTAGGATTCGTAGGGACGAAAAAGATTAAAAAAAGCTCATCAAAGACAAAAATTATAAAAAAAACTCTCAAGGTTGACATCGGTAACAGATTTAATATTTTAGTTTTAATTGTAATAAATTGAGCTGGAGTTTTATTTGTGTCATCATTAAAGTCATCTGTCAATCTTTATGATCTCGGTAACACATTTAATTTTCTAGTTTTAATTATAACAAATTAAGCTAGAGTTTTATTCGTATCACAATTAAAACCATCTGTCAATCTTTGTTCACCTAAGGTTCACAGAATTATCTAGTTCCCACCAATAACTTTGAAAAACTACGTTATTCCATGTTTTTTCTCTTTTTAAAGCCATAATTAATCCATTTTTGATTTATTTTCAAGCAAAACTCTCTAGACAAAGGTGCATAAATTTACTTGAAAATAAGAATTAGATCGATTATAAGTCTAAATTGGATCGATTAGGGCTTTAAAAAGAAAAAAAAATCATGGAACAATGTTGTTTTTTTAAAGTTTTTGATAAGAACCAGTTGTTTTCGTCAACCTTAGGTGGACGAAAACTGGTTGATGACTTTAATTATGATCGGATTAAAAACCTATGTTTCGATTTATTACAATTCAAACTACAAGGTTTAATTTATTACCGAGGTCAAAAAAGAAATAAAACCTAAGAAATCAAGAAAAAATTACAACATGGTCCAGTTTTGAGTACTTTTTATGAGGTAAACTCCTAGGCACTTTGTTTCTACCAGAAAAGTATTTTTTTCCTTTTTGCTTTAGACTCCAGCCATCTT
>BRYF01000024.1:10790509-10795509 GCA_030159135.1 Actinidia polygama | reverse complement strand
TGAATTCATACCAAAGGTTTAGGGTCGCTCCCTATGACTGGTGTTCGTTGAACGGTTGTATGTGTCGCAAATTGTCAATCGTAAATGAATTTAAAACTTGACGTATAGTCAAGGGATATTTGGCGTACCTGAGCCATGAGTCTCGTGGAGAGACTGTTTGTATATTTATCTTGACTGATAGTCAAGGGATGGCCTATGTGAGCCATGGATTGACAAAATGTGGTTTCATGTTTTGAAATGAACCTGATTTTCATATATTTTCATGGGTGTTTGTATGTTTTATATAACCTGACTCACACTAGCCTAGTGCTTAAGACGTTGTCGAACGTAACTCATTTCAGGTGATGAAAATGAGGGAGGACACGATTGAGGGCGGGTGACCCTAGCGTGCTGAGTTTTTGATAGTCATGTACTGTGTTATAGTATAGGGACTTTTATGTTTTGAACTTGTATAGTTCAGTAGTTGTTGACGGTTGTGCCGGTTTGTGGCCAGAACCGTGTTGATTTCTGTGTATCAGAACCATGTTGATAGTACATATTTGTATTCAGTTTGAATGTAGTGACACGTCAGCTCTGTTTTTACTGGATGGTTTCCGCATGTATTTCATTCAAGCAATGTATGTTGAATGATGATAGTAAATCCCTAAACTGAATTAGTGGAAAAAGCCTTAGTGAGATGGGATTTCACTGGCCGGTCACGTGGCACCTGTATGATTGGTGGGACCCAGTGTGTAATGGGTCGGGTCATGACAAAATTCCTTATTATATGAGGATTTCTAAAAGGGTGCTAGCTTGGTTTTTAAGTTGTTTTAGGACTCCTAACCTAAGGAGGTTATAAATATACAAGGGAGGTAATCGTAATTGATAATGAGATCCATTCATATTAATCATCTAAGCTCTCCATGTACTTGAGATAATTCTAGAGAATTTATTGAGTTTCATATTCTCTCAAGGGTGTTTATCATAAATTCATTTGAATCAAGATTAAAGTCCTTTGAATGTACTCAAAGACGAATGGATCTAAGTTCAATTTGCTGAGAATTCTGAAGATGTTAAGGATTAAGCACTCAATCATCCATTGGAGCATAGATCGTGGACTCGATAGATCAAGAACACACAAATTCAAGGATTCGACACCTAAAGCGTGTGATTTCGGTTAGGTTGGGTTAGTAAGTTGTAACTTGTATTTTGCATAGTATATTGGTTGGTCGGATTTAGTCCCGTGGTTTTTTTTTTCTATGAATTTTTCACGTAAAAATCATCTCTATTTTGCGTGTTTGATTTATTTTTGCTACTTGCGATCATATTTGTCCATTAATTAGCTTTTGAAAATTCATGAAACGAATCAACCCTGATTTTTGATTTTACACTTGAAAAATTATTTTATTCTCCGAAGCAATATTCTTTTCTCTCACATAAATGGTGGGTCACACAGTAAATTTCATTAAGAAGACCTATTGTTATTGTGGGGTTGTTGTTATATGATGAGAGAAGAGGAAATCGAGAATAGACACCCGCGACGAGCTCTACTGCTGCATAGGTAGCTTCAACCTTCCATCCGGTTAACCTGCGATGCCTGAGTTGTTACCACAAGAACAGTGAGACCAACCACCGGAGTTGTTTTTGAGAAAGAACTATCCGACGATCAAGTTAGACGTCCGGAATCTTAGAGAGAGAAAGTGTATGTATGTTTAGTCCGTAAGGTTGCACGTACCTCCGTAAGAACAACAGTGTTCCCTTTTGTACATTGGCTCAGCATGTGGCTTGACGTGTAGCTGTCTTATCACTCGACAGACTACAGCTCGGTGTGTGCTCGTACGCGCTGATTGTTATGTCAATGAGTAGGCGGCTGACCTAGCCATGCCCCTACGACGTGGCTAGTAGCTCATGATCAACTGTCGACGTCTCCATCTGGGCGTGGGGGCTGTCAGAAGGTACTCTGAGTGCAAGTCACCTCTTGTCCCCTGACATCTCTTGGGGATATCGCCGGCCGTTGCCTCTCATCCAAGCTTCTAGCGCAATTATTGTTCCGAGCTCGCTGAACAACGGCACCTCGGACGTAATGAAGGCCTTAGCCCGGACGATATTTATTTTTTTGATAGTGACTACTTTGAGCTCCGGCACAGGAAACTACCGAGCTTGCCTTATGGTGATAGCCCGACAAAATTTATGCCCTAACAAAGCTGGATTACATCATCGTATAATTTGTCCCTTTACAGTCATGTAAAGGAAGAAGCATTGTTCTCAAAGTACTAAATAATTCCTATGTGATGATTGGTTATTGTTAATAGCATGTGGCAATTGGACGTTAGATTACTATTTTTTGTATCTTGATCCAAAACAAACCAAGTTAGGTAAACAAGCCTGAAGCTCAACAATTTTAGGAGTTCGGCTCGAGGTCATCTCAATAAGGTATCCCATGTTAGAATTATGATAAATACACAGAATGAACTATTCTTAATACAAAGAAACCGTTAGATTTGTAGAATCTTTCCTTTTCAATTTATACACGATTTGTGGAGTTCCTTGGAATGTATATATAAAACTTGTCAACAACATAGGCTTTATATGTATCTATATAAAAAAAAAGTCAACGTACTCGAAAGTGACTCGATTGAAGCTAATTCAAGGTTTGATCAGAAAAAAAGAAGATAAAAATTGACAACATTGCTAGTCAAGTTGTTTGATAAGAGAAGACGAAGATAAAAAATTGACGACATTGCTAGTCAAGTTTTGGATTCCAAGTTGAACAACTCATGACGAATTGGTTCAACTTGACTCCATTAAGTCTTGGATCCTCATCACATTGCATCAATATCAAAACTTAAGTTAAAAATACGCATTGGAGTTTTAATTTTTTACCTCCACGTGTGTCATAATTAACCACTACGGTAGTTTGAGGGATCATTCATGACAAAATGATAAATATGGTGTTCGTAATTTGGGTTTTTTCAGTTTTGAGTACATGAAAGACCGAATCGATCTCTAAGGTTTTTAAAATTTCAAGATTAAGTCAATCTGTACAAATCATGAAATTTTAACAATTCAGTTCCGATTCGGAACCATAGTTTTGATAGGTAACTTTCGTATTATATATCTACAATATTATACTGTTCAACATGACTCATTCCCTATATAGTATTCAATGTCGAAAAACAAACATAGCCGAATACGAGGTGCTGGTACACATTAAGTTCCTTAAGCTGTTTATAGTGGATAATAACCTTGTTAATGACAGTGGTGTGGTGGCTTTTACCCAAAAAGTAACATTACAAGGATAAGGGGGCAGATTTTTAAGGTAGAAGGTTACAGTAAGAGGAAAGGTTGTACGTGGTAGGGGTATGAGATTGTCGTATGTACCTGTCACTTTTGACCAATCATGTTTCACGAGAATTGGACGGCCCAGATTTGTTCATCCTAATATATTCCCTTTTCGGTATGATTGTGATGGGTTTGGTTTGACGTGTTTCATTTGACAAGACACCCTGTCTCCATTAAGGTTTCTCTCTCCTCACTTGTTGATCTTTTCCTCTCCACTTGATTGGTGGTTGGCCTTTATTACCATAATACCCTTGGTTGATTGGAAAGTCACATCATGCATGATGTGGATCTTTATATTTAAATTTCAAGACTTTTTTTTTGTTTCTTTGATGATTTTAATAACCCATTTGGTTAAATAGTCTCATATTTTTAATCAAAGTTGGATCACCTCTAAGTTCCAATGGACATTAATTAAACTATCAAAGGAAAATTCAAAAGAATAGATCCAACTTATAGAAGGTGTTTGGCGGCATCTTTTGCTTTTTTCTGTTATGAAAACTGAAACAAAGTATTTGCTATTATTTCTGCTTCTGCTTATGGATAAAAAATAATTTTTAGAAAGTTTTATTTTTAGATGTTTAATTTTTAGTTTTTTGCTTTTGAATAATAATCAACTTTAACAGAAGTTCATCTACAACAATGGTCAATTTGTAAAAAAAAAAAATACATACATTGAAAGTGTGAGAATTATATTAAAAGAATTAAAAATGTATTAAAATGAGTAAAATATGTATTGCAAAGTCAATAATTTTTAGCAATTTGTTCTCTTTAGCTGTATCGTTAAGTCCTGTTTAATATAACCCCCAGTTATATATATATATATATATCACAAATAGTCATAAAAATATAAACTCACGCATTCATCATCTTTCTTGTAAGTGGTCCTATACTATGCATTAATCATCAAAAGATAAAAGCATGGTGGGTTTAATATTTTCATTTGGTTGTTTTAGGATATTGCCAAAAAAAATTTAAAATAGTTACAAATCTAATACACCTTCACATATTTTAATATATTTTTATAAATTTCTATACACTTTTTTTCTAATTAACTACTGACCATTAGGTTGTGCTTAGCATTCTTTTGTGGGGTTACCTTCCAAAAGGATCACCAAATTAAAAGACTCAAAAAATAATATAAGTAGTTAAAAACAAATGCTTACAATTTGTTTTTTAAAAAAAAAATACCTTTATTTTTTTCGAGGGTAAATTGGTAAATTCATGATTGGTAGGTCAAGATGTGAATTCCTTACTTGCTAGTCCAAGGATCCCCACTGTTATTGCCTTTTGATATATGGAAAGGGCACCTCATGGTGGGAGGAACATTATCGAACACACGAGTCTCCTCCTTCCAAATTAGGCAACTCAATAGTGAATAGTCCAACCACTCGAACCCCCTTGTATAACTAACTTTCCATATTAGCTCAATGCCCAAGACTAGAAGCTTAATTAAGTCCAAACAAAAAGGTCGCACACTAAATTAATAGGCCAAGCATTTTAAGCCCTCCAACTATATAGGGACTTAAATAGTAGGCCCCGTTTGGGCTATTTATTTGTGAGTTTATATATATGTTTTTATTTTCAAGTTTTTCTGTTTTTAACAAATTTCTTCACGTTTAATTAAAAATTTGTATTTTTTTCGGTTTCTCTTGACGAAAAAAGTCTGAAATGTAATTTTT
>BRYF01000024.1:10740509-10748009 GCA_030159135.1 Actinidia polygama | reverse complement strand
TGGGTTAACGAGACATTAGTGTATTTTTATCTCAAAACTTCCAGGGAAATGAAATTATAATTTTCATATCTCTAAAATGATATCAAGCCCTCGAGATGAAATTATCCCAAAACAAGTTTCCGTCAATCAAACATTCAAACTCTCTCGCCACGCGCCAAATACAAAATTCTCTTTCTACGAATCCTTGTTTTTCTCGATCTACTACCTCTGTAGTCCGGTACTTCTAGGGTTACGTTTTGCTCCTTTTGCTCGAAGGCATCATATCCTGCTATTATTTGTTAATGGAGGATTCTCCGACGGCGAGCAGAGGCGCGACCCGAGTAAGTCGGCGGTTCAAAATAACCTAAGTCTATTTACATTTATTCACGTTTTATGCGTTTGCTAGTAGAATTTCTGCTTTAGGATTGTGATTTATGAAGTTGATTTCCGGTTTGTGAAATAGGGCGAGCGATTAGTGTCAGAAAGAGAAGGGGAAGAGGATCGGTGGTGATGATTTGGTTTGGGAAATGATGATTTTAGGGTTTGAATATCAAATTGATCCACTGAAAGCGTTCCTAACTAGGTACAGGGAGGTAATTTTATCATTGATTTTGTATTGTATTTTTTTGATGCAAGAAAAAGTAAGTTAACTATTGATTTACTAATATTTTGTTGCTGAGATGACAGAGGAAAATATTGGGGTGAAATACAACAAGATTGCGATGTTATTAATTTCTGAACATTTTAAGATCTCAATTCTCTGAAGCTACTTAATTGTTTATCTGGAGGTTTTAGTTTTGTTTGATTGATTTTCTCGGAAATTGAATCAAGGATTAGCTTATTACGTTCTCTGTGTAATTCTTGGTTAATGTTCATGGCCATTTTGAAGTTTAAACTACCACCTTTTGTTTTACTTTTTTTTTTCTTGGTTGATTTTGGGGATTAATCTCGCCATTTCTTTCTTTGACTTGTTGCCGATGAAGCCGGTAAGTTGTGATTTTCTCACAGAGTGACACTAAGGCTGTATTTGGATTCAGGATTTGATAAGGAAAAGGAAATGAAAATGGAAAAGTCAGAAAATCCAATCATTCGGGAACAATGGACTTCTACCCTTTCTATTTCCTTTTTCTTTTCCTTTTCCTTTTCCCTCACTAAATCCTTAATCCAAACACAGCCTAAAGGATATGTTAAGGGTGGAGATGGATCCCCCAAAAGCGTACAGTTTGTGCTCAGCTTAGTCCCAATTCACCGGTGAGACTGTAAACAAACCTTTTTTCTTTATTTCGTGATATGGGTGTGGTAAGTTTAAATCTTAGTGTCCTTTTGATCCTGTTGGATGAACTTTTAACGAGTAACTTTCGACTTCATTGTGTTGTCCTCTGTTTACATTTGTGGCGGTTGCTAATCAAGGTTATTTTACCCAAGGCATGAACTATGTGGATTCCCAAATGTGAATTTTTTTTTTTTTGTGTATTAGCCTAATTCAAATGTATGTAAATTAGCAGAATATATAAAACACAGAAACACAAATACAAATGTACAAGGGGCATACCCCAGCCCCCAAGTATATACAAAGCCACGCCAAAGCTCCCACAAAACTACATTAGAAAAACAACCTAACTAAAGAAACAAGGATATAAAATTTGAAAAGCCCTGGACCCAACGCAAAGTTGAATTACTTCATCCTTCCACAAATGTCCATGTCCACCATGTAAATAGTGAAGATGATAGTCAAGGAACCTCTCCACATTTCGGCCCCTAACTTTGTGTGTTCAAATCCCCATTAATAACTTATCAGTTGGGGGAGCAGAGTAAGAAGGTATTTCACAATATTAAAATTAAAAATTAAAATAGATGTGGTAGGATATTTTTCTGAAAGGATTAGTTCGGGAAGGAGCCCCTTTTTACCAGAGATGTTATCATAAACCTTGTGTTGAGTTTATGGCATTAGACTGTAACTATTATTAAATTTAGTATCTTTCATTCACTTGATTCTGACAAGTGTTAAATGTTTTATTTGTTGTCAAGTTTCATCTTGGTGTTAATTCATGGACAATAATGTATGAAGTTTTTAATCTTTTTTTTTGACGGTTGTGAAATTGAAGCTTTCTCTCAGTGTCCATCCCTCTGTCTCTCTCTGAATGCGTGCTGTTGCCGTTGTTGTTGTTGTTGTTGTTGTTGTTGAGTGTGCTAAGATACACCTTTGCGTAGCCTTTGATTGTATCTGTCTATTGTAGGTTTTTAATCTCTTTCCTTGTTTTTCCTTTTAAAACAAGATCAAATGGTGTTTTCTCATAGGTCGTAAATTATGTTCCGCACAAAAACATAAAAATAGGAAACAGAAACAAAGATACCGAAAACAATTCCAAACAGACTTGACAACTGAACTCCTAACTTTCCCTATTGCGGGGCCAGGCTTACATTCTCACTTTGAAAGATAGGACTTATGTTGAATACTAAAAAAGCCTTGTTTCGTATTTCTATGTGTTTCTTTTCGGGTTATGACGTTTAACATCTGCCTTGTTAGTTTAGTTTGTGTTGAGCAGCTGCTCTGAAATTATGCAGGCAAATGGGCAGCTTCTGATTGTTTCTGCTAAGGAACGTAGTAGGTACATCCTAGCTTCTCTGATATTGTTCATAATTACGTATTCTACGGCTTATTCATTCTGTTCAACATTCGTATCATTGTTATATACAGATTGATCTTATATGATTACAGTGCCTGTCAAGAGTCCATCTCTTCCAGGTGTGGAAGGAACCCGTGCTCAGTTCCTAGTGTGAATATCCGAAATAGTCCGGTACCTTCTATTCATTGAACTCTTTATTTAACTTAATTTTCTAAGGTTTGAAACAAAACTTTATAAACAAACCATCATCTAATGCCATGTCTAACATATCAAAATATCGTCTGTTTTAGCTTCACTTCTATTAGCTTGTCACATATTGCCTATCTAAGCCCCATATCGCCTATCTAAGCCCCAGAGCTTGGTATATATAATTTAGAGACTACTTTATCTATTGTCAATTGGTTTTAGGTTGAACGCTTCCAAAATTTACAACTTATTTTCTCATGTTTTGCATTTGTTATACTCCATTTGTTATACTCCGTCAAGAACAAGACACTTTTGATGGTTTTTAATTTGAAATGGTGAGATTCAAATATGGCGCATCATTTTTAGATTCTGTTTGATCTTTTTATTTCTAAAACCATTGGCTTGGACTAATCTTTGATGAATAAGAAAATCCCATCAGTTAGTCCCCAATTTTTGGGAAATTATTTCTTGGGAGAAATACTCCACGCTAGTAGTCAATTGACACGTCACACGGCTGCACGTTGGCAAAAATGAATCTCACTTTATAAACCAATTACGTTTAAGATGGTGCGCGATACCCAAGAGCACCGAATAAATTCCCATTTTTTAGGTCAGAGCAAGGCATTTTGATCTGATCAATTGAAGGGTGGGTGGGTGGGAGAATTTAAAAACCTTTCCAAATTTCAATTGGAATTTTTTTTCTTCATCACTGGATTTCCTTGTTTATAATTTGTTGCTTAACTTTTTGAAATAGTTTTGTTTTGTGATACTGAAGCATAAAAAATGCTATGCTTATTTCATTGCTCTGACCCTTTTGATTTATCATCTACAGTAAATAAAAAGTGGTTTAAAGCTAAAGGTTAGCCTATCATTATTCGTTGAAGTATAGGATTATAAATGGATTGGGTGCTTGGCAACTAGCCAGGTTGACGATGAACTACTGGAGCCCAACTTCAGGGCTATTTATTATGGGCCTCAGTATGGGTGGTTCAACCCATTCATTATGGGCCTCTTGTATATAGTGTCATAGATTGATCAATTTTAGGATAGTGATTTGGCACTCCCCTCTGCTCTAATTATACTCTTTTTTTGTTTTGTTTTGGTTTTTAATTCTCTTTCAAATACACTCTTTGCACACACCCTCCTCTTTTTAATACCAATGCACTATCTTTTCTTTATTAGGTGAAGTAAAAAAAAATCTTGGTTTATGAATGATATATTGTCCCGCTCTGACAGAAACCCATCCAATCCCGGCCCGAGAAATTCCCACTTTTTCTGATCGGTTTTTGGTAACAAAATTAGATTTTGACCAATTTTGTGTGGGACGGTATTAAACTTCTCCGCCCCCGCATTCCTAGTCCTGATCTTGCATTTTATAGAAATAAGTAAAATAAAACTAGTTTCAATGAAATTTGAACTATAGAGTTTGTAGTTAAAATTTAATCAGCTTAACTCATTGAAGTCGTTTTACATTGCTTTCAAGTTTTTAACAATTTATACATTCAAATTTTTTTTGTTATTTTATTTTGTTTCCGCATATTTGAAACTAGTGAAAAAATAAGAGAAAGGGGGTTCCGGAGAATTTCCAAAAATTCAAATTTAGGCTCAGTCTTGCCCCGTTACCATTCCTTCCTTACGAAACAATTATAATACACACTTCTTATTTAAGGTGTGTGGTGCAAATTCTATTTACTAGCCATTAGATGAGAAAATTTTAATTTTGACCTTTAAATAGATTAATAACTAATAATAGCAATTTGAATAGCAGGTTAAACTTACTTTTATAAATCATATTGGTTTGTTTATGAATTTTTGTGATCATTATTATGAATGAATTTGTTAAGAAATCGATTAGTATCTTTAGTAAATTTTATGAATTTTTATGATTATTTTATGAATTCGAATTAATATAATTATAAAAGTTTTATAAAAATTTGTGCATAACGAATCAAAAAGTAATTTTATGAGAATTTGTAGTGAAATCATATTTTAATCTAGTTCATCTACAAAATAATTGGTTTGGTCAGTAAAAAAAATGGTGACGTGACGTAATATCAGCCACATATAAATAATGTGTAATGTGTATTGTATAACCTTTCTCATTTATATTTTGTAAATTATTTTAGCTCCTATTTTATCTACATGGACAACTCGGTTTTCATTCGTTTTTATTTTTGAGAAAAAAAATCTGGAAATATGGGTTTCGTTTAGGTATAATTTGGTTAGCAAAGGATTTATAGGAGACAGTTTGGAAGAGAAAAGGAGGAAGAAGAAGAAAATGTTATAATCTCTCTCTGTCTCTGTCACATGCCGTGCACGTGACATTTCTTTCTCCTGTAAGTTGACACGTTAAGTGCACGTGAATGGTGACCATTCCAACAGGGTCGCATCATTTGTTAGGCATATACTCTGTACACCTCACGCAGTCTCGCGCGCAGAGAGAGAGAGAGAGAGAGAGAGAGGCGCCCACAGAAATTAGAAGAATCCAATCAAAGGAAAAGTCCCTGCATGAATATGTTGGTAACATCATGTATGTATGTATCTATCTATCTATCTATCTATCTATATGTGATCGAAATAATGTATGGTCTCACCATAGACACACGACGTGACCATCATTTCTTGCCTCCACACCCACCACTTAGCTTAATTTGCCATCTCTCTCTCTCTCTCTCTCTCTCTCTCTCTCTCTCTCTCATGGTGATGGATTACAACGGGTCTGCACGTATTAAGAGCAACACCAATGGATTCCCATATCTTCAATGGTCTCTTTCTTAATTCTATTTTCAAAGACAAAAGCCATATTTGACTTTAAATAACACTCGAGCAATTTTACTAAAATGGATGGACGAATGATTTTTGCACTGCACTCTAGTTTTGTCAAATTTACTCTATTTCTTATATTTATTATGTAATGTTATAATAGTAGTTCTTATTATTTTTTCAATTATATGCATTTATATATTAAAACACATACCGAGGTGTTTAAGATGCGTTAGATTATTTATTTCTGCTTGAAGTTCAGCATTTGCGTCACCCAATTTCTGTTTCTCGATCTCTAAATTTTGCTTGAAGAAGTGTTTTAATTGTGGGATTTAAGACTTTTAAAAGAATCTCAATTCATGCAACGTTATTTTTCCAATCACTTTTGCAACACTAATTATTATATAAATAAAAATTGAAATTAAAAGATCAAGGCTTAATTTATTCAAATTAAATACCAAGGTAAGATCACGGGGTTGTTTTTTGTATTTTTTCCTAAAAACAAAAAAATAAAGTATTTTTATGTGTAAGAAATGGGAATGTATACAAATCATTAATTAATATGACAGAGTACTGTAAAAAGCAGAAAAATAATTTAAAAAATTGAAAAACAACTCAAAAGTATTGGAGATTCTCTAGACTAGGAGCATCTCTCCAACATGTTCTTCATTTTGGAGGATATTTGAGTTCCAATTTATCGTCTATTTCCTTCCCTAATTCATAAAATTGATATCGTTGAAAAGATATTTATAATTCTTTTAACATGAGATCAATACTAAATATTTTTAATAATAAATTTAAAAAAGATGAATTAAAATTTTGGAGAGAATTAACAAATGATTGAACTGTGGTTAAAATCGGACGAGTTTTTCAAAAAGTAGAGAGAGAGAGATTGGAAAGTGCATTTGGAGTTGGAAAAAGTAATAAATTGATATGTAATATCACTTTCTGAATAAATTATATTATTTTGATCCTCTAAAATAAAATATTTTGGGTTCGAGAAGCTGGAGAGAGAGAGAGAGAGAGGGGAAATGTAATGTGAGAGTTTTTGTCAACTCACAGCTTGAGGAGGGCTCCACCTCCAGCTAACACCACCACCAATGACCCCTTGCACACCAGTTCTCTCTCAAATATGCCATTCCCATTAGCAATTTTGCCAGTTTGGACACATGCATATATACTTGAATAAATAAGCTCATCTGCCAGTAAATACCACTCTCTTTCTCGGTCAAACTCAACCAACCCACCAATTCCATTCTAGTCTAGCAAGTAGTACATCTTTTTCCCAAACGTCCCTCTTCTGCTATACAGCTGGCCACGTTACCTTTCCAATCCCATAACTCTAGAGAAAGAGAGAATAGAGAAGATTTAAGAGTTTGTACTCTGCATGTCTGGCTATCCTCACGTTGCCTAAGGTCATTCAACACGAGTGCACCGTCCAAAAAGGTCGAAAAAGGAAATATAATTGAGAAAAGAAAATTCACAAAATTTAGTTTATGGGGTTAGCAGCCACCATGGTAAGCTATGCGCGCTAATCGTTGATAATGAATTGCTCATCGCTAGGAACATAAATTTAAGTAAAAAAGTTGGATTTTTCGCTAACATGAATTCATTTTATGAGAGATGATGACAGCTGAGACAAATTACAAGTGGTATCAGATCCAATATTCCAAGTTCGAGTCACTAATAGTGATTCCTTGGGGTGAGATAAATTGTTAGGTTATAGAGTCGAGCAAATAATTCGCCAACAATGGACTAATCACTTGATTTTCTTAGAGATGGTGAAAGTTGGAACTGATAACAAATACAAGCATACACTTGCGCATACACCTGTACAAACTTTTTCCTATGAGGTGTGTAAATTCTACAAACTATTTAGTGGTTCTCACACAACCGTATGAGAGAATTTATACGAATATATACACAAATGAGTGTGTTAATAACA
>BRYF01000024.1:10725509-10728009 GCA_030159135.1 Actinidia polygama | reverse complement strand
CAACCCGATCCGACCCCTCCCCAGAATTATTTTTTTCTATTATTTCTAATAATTATAATAATTACACTTATACTCTAGTATATATATTTATAGATAAGCATTTAGGTTAAGATATTTAATAATTTTTTTCTTTATTGATCACTAGAAAAAAGAGGTGTGGGTCGGAGGATGGGTAATCTAAAAAACCATGAGGGTACGATGCGGATGAAAAAAATCCGCGCAGATTGCAGGTTTGGATGAATTTTGTAAAACCCGTGGCGTTGCGATCCCTTCTCAACAACACCAAAAACCTCACCAGTGGCCAGGGGCGGAGCCAGAATTTTCAGTTAGGGGGGCTAAAGTATACAAAAAAAAATTATATTATATTTCAAGTGGGCTAAAGTGTAAAAATCTAAAAATCTAAAGTAAAATTTGTAATTTTGTGAAAGTGAGGGGGCTGTAGCCCCTCCTAGTACCAAGGTGGATCCGCCCCTGCCAGTGGCCCATCCCCCACCTAATGTATCCACACTTGATTCTCATGTCAATAATCAATATGCACGCTCTTGAAGTCCATGGCTAGCTGCTTTATAGGAGTCTATCACATTGAAACTAAGATGTCCCGGAAAAACTTGATAAAGAGCATATACAAGAAGGAATTAATCGCAAGTAAACAATTGAGTTGTGCAGAAGGTCAATTCTGTCTGCGCACACTCGAAGGATGTTTTTTATATTAATCCATCTATTATGCTGGTTGTGCAACACAAAATGGCAGCTATAGGTTCATAAAAGAGAGAATGAGTTGTAGTTTTCGGTCAGGCTTGAGTTGGGGGGTGGGGTAATGTGGGTATTATTATCACGTTTTAAATTGGATATCCGATAGTAAAGATTATAAATCTACGAGTGAGTATATCTTTATGGTTGGTGGTGCAACTGTGTCTTGAAAGTCATCTAAATAAACATATATTGTAAGGTCCACGATGGAATTGGAGTTTATAACTTTAGATAAAGCTGAAGAAAATGATAAATGACTTTACCACTTCTTAAAGGATATTCATGTGTGGCCTAAGCCAATTTTTGCAATATGCATTCATTACGATAGTCAATCGGCAATTGAAATAGCAAAAAATAATTTGTATAATGGTAAGTCTCGACACATACGTCGGAGACACAATATCGTTAAATACTTGTTCTCTTGTGAAATTATATCCATTAAGTATATAAAGTCAAAAGATAATATAGCGGATCCGTTGACTAAGGAGCAAGTTTGTTGATTATCGAAGAGAATGAGATTAAAACATATTAATTAAAATTCACTTCAATGACAACCTAACCTATTTGACCCGATATCTCAAGATATAGGTTCAATGTGACAACTAAGTTGTGTGTGACTAGTGGAGAATCGTTGTGGATATTACTTCTCCTATCCATTTCTATAATAACTTAGTGATACAAGTATCAGGTTTAAGGTTAAGCTATGTTTTTAATTATTCTCATATCTTGGAATAATTTCCAGTGGGATATTGCAGGATATCCTTAATGAAAAATCACATATATGAGTGCGAAAGAGTCGCTTCTATGAGAATGATAAATGCTAAATTCTCTAAAGTACGCATGAAATTACCAAGTGATGCCCAATGCCAAAATGGGCACAACCGTGAGAACCAATTTTGTGGTTTTGAAAAACTTTGTGTGATAATTATTGTCGTGGCTTACACCAACGGCTGAACGTTTAAGGTATTATAGCCGGTAATGCTTGATAGCTTTTCATAAGGTTAGGTTCAAAGCCAAAAATTATCTACCTCTATATAGAAAATTTTCTTAAGTTCTCTCTCACTTAGGGATCATATTTTGTGCATTAAAATAAATTAATTTTTTATTCATGTAGGGATTGTTAGAAAAAGTTAAGTTTGAGTGGATTTTGACTTTTTTTTTTTTTGGGTGAGTCATTTTTATCGAAAACATTGAACCCTGAGTAGAATGGATTCTCCTATGTGAGTAAATAACCGTAGTGTATTCACTTGCTCAAAACGGATAAAGGGTGAATAAGAAAATATTCACCAAAGTACTACCATTTATATGAAAAACTGTGGAAGTCCCTCGTCGCTTTGATAGAAATATTTTAAAGTGATTATATATATCAAGCTAACATTAACAGAATTAGTACTTGGAGCACCAAAGGGGAATTATGGACTAAGTGAACCACATTTTTATGCGCACGCGCGGTTGGGTCGGCGCAATGTGGTGCTATTGGAGGTGCACTTGAAACTTGGTATGTGGCGTGTGGGTGCGATGTAGTGTACTAAGTAATTTGATAATTAATTTTTAATCCTTTTAATTTTTAATTAAAGAATAAAATTTTCAGTTTTATTCCTATTCACTGAAAGACCACCATTTCAGTTCTAGTAATAGCAACCATAAGAGGTGAATAATTTAGCTGTTTAATGGATGTTTTACAATGGCTTAAATGGTGGAGTAAATACGTGGCCTTTTATTTGCAACTTGAAAACTTATAAAATACCCA
>BRYF01000024.1:10685509-10688009 GCA_030159135.1 Actinidia polygama | reverse complement strand
GATGTTTGGGGCCTTCGATGTTAAGGCATCTTTTGGTTGGACCGCTATTTGGAATAGCGCTCTTAGATAGGCCGTCTCTATTTCTCTTTTATGTAATATATTTAAATTTTTTTCGTTGTTTGATTGCTCAAGTTGCTGCTTTTGGTGTTCTATTGAATTCTTCTTAATTTATATCATGCAGGTATAGGGTACAGTAAGCAGCTGAACTTGAATTTGGAGAGAGAATGTGCACCTATATAGTTGGCTGTCCGTCTCATGAGAAGTTATTCCATGCTCGTGCAACGCTTGGTTGCTCCAAGCAATCACATGACCACGTGGGACTCATATGATTGTGTAGTTCCTAAGAACTTTGGGGCAATGGCTTAGGAGCACAAAAATGGTTTTCTATCTCTGATTGAACAAACCCATATGTCACCTGTCAGTTTTGTCTGTGCCTTGATGTCTCAGAGTCTGGTCATTAAGGGTAAGGGTATGTTTGGTATCGTTCTCATTTTTTTGTTTTTTTGTTTTTTTTTGTTTGTAAAACAGAAATTAAAAATATGTTTGTGTTCATCTATTTTTAAACTATTTAAAAATAAAAATATATTTGTGTTCACTTTTTTTAAATTATTTTAAAAAATGGTGGCGGGAACTGTGGCAGTGGAGGTGGTGGTGGTGGTGGTGGAAAAACTTGGATGAAAAAATTTTGTAAACAAAAAAATAACTTTTTCTTGTTTCTACTATTTTCAAAAATAGTGGTAGTAATTTTACCTTTTTTTATTTATAAATAGCAACACACAAGTTTTTTGTTTTTATTTATAAAAAAAATAAAACAAAAACAAAAAAACAAAAATAAAATAGTTAACAAACATAGCTTAACTTGTTGACATCAACATCAAAGATTCAATCAGTGTTTTGAGAGGCGAATGAGCAAAGCAAAGCAAAGCAAAGCTATTTTTCTTTCTCATGAGGCGTTGAGGTGTAGCTATGAAGGCATTTAGGATTTAGAATTTGTATATTTAATAAAAAAAATTAAATTATTTAAAAATTATAAATAATAGGTAGAATAACAAAAAAAAAACTAAATAAAATTATCAAAGCTCCTCTAATCCTATATGCACATATAGGAATTAATTAATACCCATTTACTTAACCAAGCTAAATCCTATATGTATAGATATTAACTAGTATGTAGTTCTTTAGTTGACCATTTTATTCCAACTTGGTTCAAATGAAATGCGTAAAAGAAGCACAAAAAATGTGCCTTGGGTGAATGCCACAAGGACAAGGCATACCTTTGTAGAGTAATGTACAAATTTGAATGCCTTGAGACGTTATTTAGAAGCCCGGAGGTCTAGCAGTTGAAAGGGCTTACCCTGAGATAAAACCGTAAAATCAAAATTGCAACCTCAAAATAACTTGAGTTCGACTTCCTCTACTAGCACCCGGGCTCAATTGATACCTATTGTTTGCGGATTGATTGCAGGTCCAATGTGACCCGGGGCTTGTGAGGTTCGTTGTCATCAACAACAAAAAGAAATACAATAGAAGTAACATTTTATTAAAAACAATACTCTCTTCGTCTTATATTACTGGTCCATTATCCCATTTGTGGATGTCCCAAAATATATGCTCACTTTCAAAAGCGGTTAAAGCTACTACTGTCAACTTAGTTAGTAAATCCTTAGTTTAAAATTTAACCAAGTAGATTATATATATATATTGATCTGTTACAAAAATTGGATTGTAAAATTTCAATCAATAAAGATTAAACATTGACGTAACAAGGGCACATGATATGATTTTACATTTTTTGTAATACTTTACGTTGCTTTTTTACTAACTTAATGAATAATTTCTTCACAAACAATTTTCGCTAAGTATCTACTTTGGCGAAGCAGTCTTCCTAACAAACCCAACTAGCTAAGGTTCCTGGTTCAACACTAGGAAACTTCATTATATTTTTTGTTTCAGAAATTCGCAAAGGGTTTTTGTCAGAGATCTCTATTGTCAGCAGTAGATGATAAGTTTGAAGATGAAGGGTCTTATTCAACCTCCATTCTGTTTTTACAAAGTGTCTCAACGTGTGTTTTGAACTCTAGATTTAATACAATTACAGATAGAAGATTCAATAAATTTATGAAATAATGAGATTTTCTTGATGAAGAACTAAAGAAGTACCCCAAATTTGATCTGGGGGGTCACATCATGTGTATCAGCAGCAGCCATTGATGATCGGCTTGAAGAAGATGAGTATAAAATTCATAGCCGTTTGCTCATCTTCTTTAACTTCCGAGCTCTCCATCTTGTTCCCTTCGTCACTGGAACTTGTATCAATCTTTATATCATACATTTTCTTGATGGATGCTTCGTCACTGGAAAGAGAGTGTGTGAGACTTTATTCCCCGCGAGTGGTTAGTATATACAGGTGACAGTTATATAGGTACTTGTGAAGGTGTAGTTAGTTAGGTGTTTCAGACTTAATGTGACAGTTAACATTCTTGGGTGGTAAGTATATAAC
>BRYF01000024.1:10500509-10503009 GCA_030159135.1 Actinidia polygama | reverse complement strand
GTAAATGTGAACAAAAAATATTTATTCATACTTGTAAGTGTAAACGATTTCAGAACCAACTATTAGAACTTTGTTCATACTCGTAAGTGACTAAATGTGAACAAATGTATATTGTTCATACTCAAAGCGTTAGCAATAAATCTTTGTTCATACTCATAAGTGTGAGCAATTCTAGAATCCAGTCTCAACTCTTGTCGTTACGAGTGAGACCCACACATCACAAATACCTACATAATTATGTCTCCTTGGTGGCCCCAATCACAACGGCAGGGCCAATTTACAAAAAAAGAAAATTTGCTTTTGAAAAATAAGTTTTTATAATTTTGGAGTGTATTGAGTTAATTGGGTTGATTTTTAGTATTTTAAATTGAGTAATTTGTACAGGATATTTTTTGTATTAAAGTGGTTTGTACTGAGATGAGTTTATAAATTTAATGAGATTATGACAGAAAGTGAGGTGTGCAGAGACCACTTCGATTTGTATTTAAAAGCACCGAGTAGGAATCGAAAATGACCATTGAACAACCACTAGACCACAAGTGCTTGTGTTATTATGTAAAACTAAAATAATATATACATAGCGAATATAAAAATGTTCAAAAATATACGATAACAATACTTACAACATTCAAATTTATTTAAAAATTTAATAAAATACTTTTTTTGTATTAAATAATTTATATATAATTAAATATTAATATTAAAATAAATAAAAATAGGCATTCTTATCCACTCTCAACCCTATAAAATTTTTAGAAAGATGCTTTTACGTTCTCGCTCCCGCTCTCGCACTCGTAATGTTGGATTTGTGAGCTATTCAATTTTACTTACATTTTTCATTAAAAACCTCCCAAACCATTCCCATTGAGGAGGTCACGTTGCACACACGTTGGATCGAGATCCATGAGTGGAAATAGTTTCCATATGGAGTGATTAATGTAGTTAGTAAGAACGTGAGAGAGAGAGAGAGAGTTGTGGAGTGGTTGATAAAGATGGAGAGAGGTTGGGATTTAGTACCATGTTTTGAAATGTCAGAGGGAAAGACTGACTACTGGTTACACCCTTTTTATGGTGTGTTCCCTGACCCAGTCATTGGATAACATGACAAATAATCTTGGCCCTTGATGAGTTTAATGGTGAAAATTGGCAACCTAAACAACCAGTAGTCTCAAAATTGGCCCTTGATTTAGTACTAATGGTCCCTGTAGTTCAAATAAAGTTTCATTTTGGTTTTTATAATTTCAATTCGAACAATTAGAACCTTATAGTGTTAATTTAGTCTCAATCAGACCCCTAACTTCTAACTCCGGCCATTTCTAAACATCAGTTTAGGCTAAGTTTTGCCATTGGTCCTGTAGTTTAGGCTAAGTTTTACTTTGGTCTTGAAATTTTAATTTTAACAATTACAACCTTGAGTTTCTAAATTATTTCAATGAGGTCGCTCCATCTAACATCGAGAGAGAGAAAGATTGGAAGACATAGATACATAGCGGGATACAAATTTTTCGTTGACTAAACACCGTAGTAAGTGCTTGACATGCGTCAATATCTTGAGAGAGAGGGGTAAAAAGATGATTGGCTATATTGTCAAATCTAGGTTCGAGCTAAAAAACAAGCGTGGCTATATCAAAGAAACCATAATTATACACATTCTAATCAGTCAATTGTTAATTATAAATTTCATTCCTATCATAATTGCCTTTGATAACAATTGACCTTCTAATCAATCAAGTACAATATTTGATTGGTAATCAATTGTTTAATTGAATATTCACACATCATACTGATAGATCTATTACATGTCTCTCCAACATTCGATTTCATAATCAAATGTTCACACAAATAATTGATTCCAAAATCGATTAAAATTGAATATTCACACAAATAATTGATTCTATAATCGATTAAAATCGAATGTTTAAGCTAGTAATCGGGTCTACAATTGATTACCCTAAATATAAGTGGGCATTCAATTGTACAATCGAACACATCCAACAACGTAATTAAATACATAGTCAATTGTTATTTATTTTTCTCAATTTACTTTTCAAAATGATCGATCATGTAATCGATTCACAGTAATCATCCATATTAGTGACATTTTAAAACAATCGATTCTACCATCGATTACCTTAAATATAAGTGAAGAATCGATTATAACTGAACCAAATTGAATTTTTCGATCAATTTTTTCGGTCAGTTCAATTGTCTCGATTTTTCTTACACTTCTACTTACAAACACAACTCCAACCACACACTTTTCACAAGATGTGGATCCCACAACCTCAATGTGGGTTCCACCCTTTATAGAATAATATAATTGGAAGCGTGTCTCAAAATTATGTACCTAGCATTTATGATATTTTATATTCCATACAAGTCGTTCTCATTCAAATTTAAGAAAATTTCATGAAAACCCAGGCTGAATTGCCCAGACTTAATTGATGCAAATAAAACTTTGGAACCAAAGTGGAATTGGGGTTGAGAGTTGGGGTACGTG
>BRYF01000024.1:10445509-10448009 GCA_030159135.1 Actinidia polygama | reverse complement strand
GAAATTTAGGGCAGACGTGGCGGATCTTTCTTTTGCTTTTTCTCTGCCGCCGGCGACATCCGATCCGCCTATGCTTTTCTTTACAGTTCATTTTGGCCCCACACGATATTGTTTATTCTGAAGCCCTTGTATTTTAATATATTCACAGTACTACCCCAAAGCTGGTCCAGTGACAGTGAGAGGGACGCGAAATCAACGGGCTCGTTAGTGGGGAGGCTGTCAAGGTCAAAAACGCTTTTCTTTATTTACAAAAAGGGGATTAATGTTATCTTGCTTCATTTTCTCATTTTTAAGCCCTAACTTACCCTAGATTTTTTTAGTTGTTTAAATTTTGGACATGTTTTTTCTGAAGTTCAGCAAATGAATTGTATTGGTGTAGTTTAAATATTTTGAGTTTTAATTTTAACTAAATTTAATGATCTCGATCGTTCATATTATAGATTCTATCATAAAGATCAGTATCGTAAAAAATCACGTTTGTCAGACACAATTCAATATTCCAAAACGGGGTCCAAAGTAATTAATTGCATTGGTACAATTCAAAAATGAATTACAAATAAGCACGCTGATTTTTTAGTTTATTTTTTCATTCTTGGTGAACTTGTTTTATAATTTGACAAATATTTTATATTTTTGAAATTTCTCTTTACGAGAAGAGTATAAAAATAGAAATAAAAATTATTTTTATTTTTATTAAAAGTTTTTTAATTAAAAAAACTTTTTAAAATTTTCAGACTCTTCTCATTAAAAAAGAAATAAGAAAAGTCTAAAATTTTAATTTAATAATAAATAAATATTTATAAAAAAATGAAAATCAAAATTGATAAGGAAATCTCAAAAAAATTAATAAGTCAAACTGGGCGTAAGCGGAGTGTGTGTTAAGTAGCTATCAATTAAAAAGAAAATCAGGTTGCCCAATAAGTCAAATGTAAGTTGGCGTGGGGAGAGATGATTATTGGGACTTGTGAGGAGATATTTTATTTGTTTGTTTTTTTATTATTAACAAAAGTTAAATTTATTATAGATGTGTCGTACAATTAATAGTATTTGCTCGTGCTCACGAACACTACGTAAAAAAAATTATATTTTTTAATGTACTTGTTAGAGTTTTACAACCTAACAAACATATAAGATATAACTGTCAGATAAAAGTTACATTGCTATAAAATAAAAAAAAATAAAAAGTATAATAATTTAAAAAAAGTGTTGATAGTTTAAGAGAAATAAGAAGGAAAGAAAATGGTGTTTTAATTTATTTTGGTATAAATTTTACTAAAAAAATAATTCAATGGGTAAAATATCTGTCCATCTTTATAGATTTTTTGGCCATTAAATCACACTATATGTGGGCTCCACATCTTTTAAAAAAATGAAGTGATATTTTTTTTAAAAAAAAAATAGTTTCAGATAAAATATCAGTTATTGGATTTGTTGTGTTAAAAAATAAAAATTTGGGGTAAGCAATTCAACAGTCAATATTGTTCATTTTCCTCAGCACTGGACCTCGGCAACAAAATGGGCGACCTGCACATATCACTGAACAGACGTTACCGGCGGGGATAAAGCCGCTCAAACCCCTCCGGCGTGCGAATCAGATCAAGGTGAGCACAGGAGAAATATAAGAACTATGTGAAAAAATGCCAGAGTTAAGCATAAACTATTGAACGTACCTTTGCATAATGGGGGATCAACCTTTATATAGTTGGAGATTAGATATCCATGTGAGGATATCACGGAGAGATCTTCGGGCGGCTATATTTGTAAAGTTAATCCCTGAAACTCCGGAGTGATGATGGGAGGATGCCATATGAGGACAGCCCGCAATCATAAGGGCCGTGATGGAGATGGTTCCCTTATTAGGTTGAATCATTGCAGAAGTGGAGTCTGACCAGGAGAAGTAACGGAGAGGGAGTCTCACAGAGGCAGACTCCTTGGAGAGGTGGTTCTTATGGAGATGATCTCATTTGGAGATGTGACTGACATCGCCTAATGGTGATCTAAAGATGAAGTTATGGCGAGGTGATTGGGTGGCAGTCATACGATGGAAAACCAAAAATACATGAAGTTACGACGATGTGATCATTTAGGCGATGTACTCAACTTAGAATATAAATGGACGGATATTTCATCCCACATCAAGATTAACTAAAATATACTTCAACCGTAGATAATGAGAATTAATTTTGAAGATTCAAACCTTTTTGTGTCTTGTATTATAGATTGGGATAAATCTAGGACATAGGGAAGATAAAAAGATTCGTGTCACATCATTTTAGGGGGATGATAAAAAAGATATCAGTATAGGTGAAGTTTCCAGATATATATATTAGAGATGGAATTGAAATGTTGGATGAACCATTTTATTCTTAATTGAAAAATCTCGACACTGAAGTGGGTGTACTGAGAATTGTTAGTGTGTGTATTGAGATGTTTTAATTAAAGATAAAATAATCCACCCAACACTTTAATCCTATGACTTCGATATTACTTTAGAAACTCC
>BRYF01000024.1:10433009-10440509 GCA_030159135.1 Actinidia polygama | reverse complement strand
GCGAAATTACAAAAATACCCTTATATGTAGTTAAAACATTTGAGCAAAAGTAAAATAGGCAAAATAAATTGAAGGGCATTTTTTTGTACCTTCACCTAATGAAGACAAAAAAGAGAAGATTTTATTGGGAGAGAAGTGGAGAGTGAAGATCATCACCCTTAGTGAATTATGATCATTTGCACTATCTACCTTAAAGGTTTTGAGGTTTTGCTTCTAAAATCAGTTTCCCCCTTGATCAATAAAAATCTAATTGCTAAATTCTGAAAATTTTTGTTGTAGTTGTGGTAACAAGAAATATCCAGATGACAAAGTAAGAATCACCATTAATTCTTTTTTCTTGAAGATTTGCAATAATATGTTAACATTTATCTCAACATTTATAGCATGTGTTTGATTTCTTATACTTATTATGGAATTTCACTAGTTGCAAGTATGCCGTGCTTGAAGAACCATTAATATTGATTTCAATAAGGAATTTGTGCGGATAAGAAATTTCCTAGTACTTAAGTGCAAGCAAATCTTTGCTGTGATTAATGAAAATAACGATGGATGTGTATGGTAGTGTTCCATATGAGCTATTATAGTACATGTTGCGTCAATTCTTTCAATGAACACTTCAAAAGAACGTTTGGAGATGATTTCTTTCAATGTGTAACTGACTTGGGTATGTCACTGTGTCACGGGCCAAGACTTCTTAAAGGGTTAATCCTTACAAGATCTCACTCGGTCAGGGATCTTATTCCCAATTAGCTCTCTTTCAACCACTGATGTGGGGTCTTGGTATTCTCTCCCACCCATAGCATAATGCCATCATCATAGATTTTCCGTTAAGGGTAAGCCGGTGGTCTGCATGAGGTCCCTCACCCAAATGCAGCCTCTGCGAGGAATGTTGCACGAGGATTCAAAAAAAAAAAAAAAAAAGAAGGCGTGTCTGAGTCTGTGATGCACTTAAACCAGTTCTACTAGCGCTGCCCCTGGCCCACACCTGTTCATATTTGAGCCTGCCCTATTGAGAAATCTTATACCCAAGTGGCACCCGTAATTCGTTTCGATTTGTGATAGGTGACACTATGCACTTCCAACTAGAAATGCTTTCTGAGTTATTTCAAAGAAAGGAAGATTTGTTTCAAATACTTTAGTTCCACAGGAAGGAAAGATCAATACCGATGCCCCCTTCTCATAATCATTTTAATTTCGGCCTACTTTTGGAATCATTTTGACTGGAAACAAATTAAAGGTTTCACTTTTCTTCTTCTATAAAGTAAAAAGGTCCGAGTATTATTCATCAACCTTTGAGGCTTTTTGCTTTGGATTTTTGTCGATCTCCTGCAACTAATATGTTCAGTCTCCTGTACTTGTAAAAATAGATAACAAAGTTCAACGCTTGCGGAATTGTTATCTTATTCTCCAAGTTTTGTTCGCTTTGTCATGCATGTGAGGTCTAATCTTATCTTATTATTGATTTCTTCATGCAGTGGTTCCCTTGACTACAACTCGGTACTCCATCGATGCCTTGAAACTTCCTTCTATTACCAATTGGTACTCCTGGTATGACCATGGAAAGGTTAGCTTCAAAAGAAAAATATTTGTACTACCAAATATCAGTTTTCTACCAAATATTTGTACTACCAAATAAAACCGTAGGAAAATTAACTACTGGAGTTAGAATGTAGATTGATAGTTCCAAAGTGGGAGGACTGAATGAATATGTATTTTGTTGAAATTTTATGGACAAGTAGGATAAAGTATGGAAGGATTTCAAATACCATAATCACAAAGTTATTTCCATTCGACCAATCTTATATCCAAAAGCAAACTTATTTCCTTACTGTCTACATGTTGCATTGTTGATTAGCCACCGTCATTCAGAACGGATGGCATCGTAAAAAGATTCGTTACGACATACGGTTTCTTCTTCTTTGTTTTGTTCATATAGGTTGGTGTCTGGAGCCAAGTGTATAAAGGGCTGACCGCTGACTCTTGTAACCGTAACTGGTGCAGGACACGAGGTTCCACTTCACCGTCCCTGACAAGCTTATATTCTTTACAGATCATTTTTGGAGAACAAACCCATGCCAAGCTAGGTCTTCTTCGCCCGGAAAAGCTAATTCACAACACAAATAGGAGAAGATAAATAAGAACTCGATCAAGTCGAGAATTGTTCTCCCCCTTCACCTCTCCATTCTTGCCGATTCAAGGGCACCTTTTTCAGTTTTCATTTGCCATTGATAATCGCTTGGAGATTGTCCAAGAAAAGGAAGGTAACCATCTCGGTTTTATATATATATACACACTTACATAGAATCTTTGAAAGAGACTTTCATTCATTAGAAAGAAATTGTTGGATAATTTGAATGCGCGGAGCCAGGTATGATTTCTTCTTTCTGATTTGTAAAATGTGTAAAGGTATTCATAGCATTTTCAGGTTTATTTATTAGAAAGGTGGGGATTATTGAACATTACACGTTGTGTAGCTTCTAGTTGGTGAACTACTACTTGTTTTATTGGCATTTGGGATGTACTTGTTCTCATGCATAAATGAATATCCCTATTATGAAGCAACTGGCTGAGATTTTGATATCAGAATAAGATGAAACATGGTAATTGAAATATGAAACTAAATTCTTATGAAGGCTGTGTTTGGATCATGGATTGTTTTTCTCTTGTTTAGACATTGTTGGTTAGTGTAGCTTATTTTCAATGCTTATTTCAAATCATGTTTAAACACCCGTTATTCGGTTTGACTACTGATTAGTGCAGCTTATTTTCAACTTATTTCGAACTAAGTTTAAACAACTGAATTTTCTATAGCTTGTAGATCTAGTTCCAAGAGACTTTTGGATCCAGTAATGACATAACTTATTATTTGGCTTGACTCTGCACACATATAGCCCTATTTCCAAGAGATTTTGGATCAATTATGACTTGCAATAAAGCAATGATATATATTCATATAATTTTATATTTGCAAATGTAGCAAGCCTATAAGTAAACAACTTTGTATTTGATCCCTAGAATTTTTTGAAACTTGAAACAAATGCATGTGGCCTTTGATCCCCTCTTTTCTCACCCCTTGACCCCAACCCCTTGGTCACCCAAATGCTCAATAATTAGGTGGGAGTCCACGCTCACAAAACCTATGGCAGTATTTGGGTATTTGATTAGGGAAAAGAAAATGAAAATAAAAATGAAAAAGTTAGATGATCTAACTGTTCGGGACTATTGAATTATCAATATTTTCCTTTCCTTTTCCTTCACCAAATTGTTTATCCATACACATCCTATGAGAATATACTTTATAACTCCTAATTTCATGTCAAGGCAATTAAGCTTCAATTCATGATGATGAAAAGACACTCTAAGAGCTCTCCAAGCTCTTTGATTTGTGTTTTTGGCTCTCTCACCTTATTGCTCTCTTCCATTGCCACCCCGCGATCGACAACCACTAGTCCACCACCACCACCACCACCACCACTACTGTGAACAATAGGAGAGATAGGATTTTTAGGCTGCTCAGACAACCTAAGAATGTGAACTTTTCTCAATATTTTGGTACATCACGGTGGACCAACAGGTGGATCGGGTCCTGTTTTACTGGCTATTCGAGTCCCCGGCCAATAGTAAGCCCGCAGCAAAGCCACTAATTTTGTGGCTGAATGGTGGGCCGGATTGCTCATCCGTGTCCTATGAGGCCTTGGAGGAGGTGGGGCCATTTCAGTCCAGCCTAATGGAAAGCATCTCACTTTTGAGTACTCCATATGCTTGGAACAAAGGTAATTGCGATTTGTGGTTCTTACCTGGGTGCCTGCCACTTGAACGGTTAAGATTTTTTGGAATTTCAATATTGGATAATTAATATTTTTAGCCATTTCACCGCGGCACAAATGTTTGCACCCACCACATTCCAGTGGGACTGGCTGCAGAAACTAGCTGTAATACCATCAAAAGCCAATGCGAAAATTAAGAGCCTTTTGAATTTCATCATTCATCGAAGGGGCCGGGTGACTTCACAAGGTGGTAAGCCACGGTTGATAGACGAGTCTAATTGAGAATTGGTCGTATACAACTGCCTTGAAAAAGCATCGAATTCCTTTTTGACAGTTTCCAAGTTGCTTATAAATCCAATTCCAGCTACATCGATCCATCAATGCAAGAAATCAAGTTGCTAAAATGAGGCTTCATTAAGAGTTTTAATATTTCTATCTCTTTTTTTGCTCAACATGGGCTTTTTGCGGTAAAAATCCCTCTTCTTTTCACCAAAATTTTGGTATTTCGCAGCTTCCAACTTTATCTCGAGAGCTGCTAATATTTCTTGAGCATAGTTTAGTTTATGTGATTTACTCCAACGACGAAGTTTTGACCAACAATTCTTATTTTTTTTTTGTACCACTTTTAACATTCTGGCCTTTCTCACCTAACCATCTTGAGTCAAATTTGAAATAATGTTTGTAAGGCCGTTTATAGCGCCGAGGTTGAAAAGGAGAGAGTCGAGTGGTCAGACCCAATGCACTCAAAATGTTGCACTTTTACTTTTTCAGTTGCAAGAGCTCGATCTAGCCTTGAACAAATGCACCATCTTCTCGCATGTTTTGCCATGTGCAAGAGCTCGATCTAGTCTTTTCAAAACAAACCCAAGTTATAACGGAAAATAATGCTTGTTGCTTTTGAGATCAATCGGTTCCTTGAGAACAAAAATGGGGGATGGGTGGATCAAGTCGCACTCAAATTAGACATTAGCAAGGCTTGCATTATTAGGGGGTAGAGTGTAAGTTTTTAGAAGGAATCGTATTGTTGGCTATGGGTTTTGATAAGAATGGGTGGATTTGGTTATAAATGTGTTAAATTTGTCTATTAGCTTACGTTTGATAAAATATTTTGAGGGGGAAATTTGACAATTAATTCCGTGGGGTCCGTTTTAATCATGTTTAATGCAAAAATTAAACTTTGATCTAATGGTCTATTGGCACAGTTAATTTCAAAAAATGAAGGATTAGGGTTGGTATTTCTAATCCAATACCATAACACTATTAATCTACGGGAATTAAGTTTGGATTGTTAATTCTATTAAATTGAAATCTACTATCAAACATTGCCTGATAATGAGCATTTTAGGAATTGTGATCATCGGGGGAGAGGGTTGCAACGAGGGGATCCTCTTTCTCCATCTCTCTTATGCATATGTGCGGAAGGATTAACCTCTCTTCTGCAGCTGCCGAGAAAAAAAAATGATGGGTTCCATTTAACAATGGAGCAAGGTTTTTTGAACACAAGTGATCGGGGTGATGGAAACACATCTTGCATGATTGCAGGCTCCAGACTGCAGACTATCAAACTTTTTTTAGCAGGCTTATGAATGCGGCAGTTGAAGGTCAATATGATTAGGCACATGTACGAGGAAGACAACAAATATGTGGATCTATTGGTCAAGAGTAGTTTATCTGAAAGTGTAGTTAAACAACTGGAGGATAATTGTAATTGGATGATGCATATTTCTTTTTAAGTTAACGTACCATTTCTGCCCCCCCCCCCCCCCCCCCCCCCCCCCAAAAGAAAAAGAAACGAAGATCACTTCGGCTCAAGTCATTGGTTTTTTTTGTGTAAGAAGATCGACTTTTTCCGAATTAATGAATTCAACTGAAATGCAACAAATTGTTGATAAATAACAAAACGTAAAAGATTTTCTAAAAATCTTACACTTAAAATTATTCCGTTTGGTTCAATTTCTAAAAATATTTTTTTAGAAATTAGTTTTAGTTACAGAATATTCATCACTATTCATCTTTTAGCGACACTAATTTTTGAGAATTTGAAGATACCTTTCTAATAATTTTTTCTCAAAAATTAATTTTCTTTTAATTCTTACAAGGATTAATTTCACTGATATTCTTTGAGGTTTCAGACAAATACAACCAGCTCTACTATAGTTTCTAAACTAGCACAGACCTCCCTCACTTTAAAACTATTATCAAAATTCCCCATTAGAGTTAAGTTTTTGATAAAAATAACAAGATTGCCCTTAAATTTAGAGTTTTCATATTTATTTTCTCAATACACCGGTTAGTTTCTTTAGTACTACTGAAAGCTCTGTTAGAAAATGAATTTAAGAGGTACAAAGATTCTGTATTTTCCTCAAATGGGAACAATATGAACTTTTATGTCCAGAATATTGAAGTATGAAGCATTCTAATACCCAACTTATGATAAATTCGGTCAAATTTCCTCCCTTCTTTTCTATGGTTACGACTATCTAAATTGTATATTCTCAATCCCCCACTTATGATGAATTCCTCCCTTCTTTCCTATTGGCCATTTGGTCATCAGTGTTACATTAGGTGGCAATCTTCAGAGGCCTATTGAAGCACACATAAGAAGCACACAGATTTTTGAGCCTCTGCCTTATTGTTTCTTTTTGGTAAATGTCTTGTTTTAGTGTTCACCTTATCTAGTACTCTATACATGACGACACTAACGTATGCTGCCATCGCACTGCTCCACGTATCTCATGGACAAGTATGCCTTCACCCACACTGATTTTTTAGTGTTATTCTTGACTTTCTATTGATCTGGTTGTCATGAAGGTCTTTTCTTCGGCCTTACCCTCCCCTCCCTTCTTCGATCTTGAACCTATTTTCACATATTTTCAGTCTTGTTGTTCCTTGTTATTTGATCTACTGTCACGTCTTATAAAAAGAAGGAAAACCACCTCTTTAGTAACATCTAAGCTTTCCATATGATCAGCAAGAATAGGCACCAAAAGCCTCTGAAATAAAGAGAGCACGACTACGTATCTTATTGGTTCAACCCCTACTAACAGAGAAAAGCACAAAGACCGCTTGCAACAGGTGTTATAAGTTGTAGTTTTTATATCAAATAGTGGTTCCTCGAATGGATAATGCGTTTCACAATGAATGGTAACAAATGAATGGACCTGGTCGAGGAAATAGTTTTCAGGAACACAAAACGAGGGTTAGGCGTATGTATTAGCCACCCTTGAATCCTTGAATTTCTCCTTTTGATAACAACCAGTAACTAGGAAGAAGCGAGGTAAAATGTCTTGAAAGATTTATACAAGAGAGGTATGCAGATTTTGTACAAGGCTACAATCCTCACAAGTGTAGTAAAAACTCACATAAGGTTCCAAATGAGGATACCTCTCAATTAGACTTCTCCCCCCTTTATAGCCAACCACCCCCAAGATGGATGGTTAGGATCTTTTTGATCCAAGGGACTATATTCACACTATAGAGTATTCTCAGGAAATATTTAGGATCTTCACCCATCCATAATAGTCTATAATCATTTAGAACAATGTGGAATTTCCTCTAATCCTCTAGCTAGATCCTTCTAGGATGCTCTAGAATATTCCAGACTCTTTCAAAATATTCTAGGCCTCTCCAAGAATTTTGAAACCTTCTAGAATAGTTTAGAAGTTTCCCCCACATGCCGGAGTCTTTCAGAATACTCTAGGCTTCTCTAAGATTCCAAATCCTTCGAGAATAG
>BRYF01000024.1:10348009-10353009 GCA_030159135.1 Actinidia polygama | reverse complement strand
AATATAAAATAAAATCCTACAGTTCAATTTTGAATTGTACAAGTGCAATTAGGGGTGCACATCAGTCGGGGTTTTGTCAAACCCAGAACCGAACCACTATTGATCGGTTTTTAAATTTTGGACCGAACCATTTGGGTCCGGGTCGGTTCGGTTATCGGGTCGAGTCGGTTCTTTGACTTTTCGTAAAAAAATTCACTCCTTTATATAGAATAGGTAATAATCAAGTGCGGTGAGTGCATTATATGCTTATGAGCACCTTGGGCGAGGTGAGCACTGAGTACCATGGGCGAGGTGAACACCTTGGGTGAGATGAGCACCATGGGCGAGGTGAGCACCATTGGATGAGCTCTGTAATCTAAAGGGCTGCTGACACTTGGTATAGTAACAAACGGTTGCGCAGGTGCATAGAAAGTTGAGAATTGTCGTTTCCACAAACGGCGCAAACTGTTGTAATAGAAAACTGGAGTGAGCAACCAACAGTCAGAATTGCATCTAGACCTCGACACTGGACCTCGGCAACTATTCGAGTGACATGTGCAGCAATGAACAAACGTTACCGGCCAATGTGAGGTCACTCAAATCACCTCCGGCGTGCGAATCAGACCAAGACGAGCACAAAGGAAGTAGTGATAAAACCAAGCTATATGTCTAAAATTACCAGAATTAAATCGTACCTCTTTGTGATGGAGGGCGCAACCTTTATATAGATGGAGTAATGGGCCGTGTCAGTGAACTACTACAAGATCCTCAGAGGGATAAGCATGAAAGAATATCTCAATAATATCGGAGATAAAGTAGGAGACTGCCATTTGGAGCTCCATCCCAATTATAGGAGTCGTGATGGAGCTAGAATCTAACAGAAATAGTTCCCTTGTAGAGGTGGAATTCTCGCGGAAGCGTACTCTGATCAGGCGGAGGAGTGATGGAGAAGGAGTATCGCAGTGGCAGACTCCTTAGAGAGATGGAGTCCTCGTGGAGTTGGTCTCTTGTATTATTAGCGGGGGTGGATATTTACCTCACATCATCTCTAATAATAGTTTAAAATTTGTAAATAGGATTAACATCAATTAATTTGGGAGCAAAAAACGTCTATTTAGACATAACATCAAAGATAAATTTAGGTAGGGATCTATTTTTTTTTCAAAATTTGGGCCCATAAAGCGCTTGCTTCACCGACTTTAGTCCAAGACTAGCTCTGATTTCAGATTGGCTAAGCGGAAATTTTAAGCGGAGCCAAAATCATTTTCCTTACGTTTTATTTAACCCTTTTAGCATTAAATGCTTAATTGAGTTATCAAACAACTCTTTTTGTTAAGTGACTCACTAAATTTAGAGAGTTACTTAACAAACCAAGAGAGAGAGAAAAAGAGAGAGAAGACTAGATAGTTTTGCTATTGTTAGAGAACTTAAACTCATTTAAATCCTACGGGTTTCTCTCAAAAAAGTCTTCATTTATATTTGTTATGTGTAACGAGTAGAATAATAAATTTATCATTCCACATACAAAATAACATTACAAAAATATAAAATATAATATAAAGAAATGATAAAATGTGCGAAAGTAATATGTTTAATTGAAAAATATAGTGGACATAAAAAATTTCATATTCGTGATACATTATATTTTTAGTTGAAAAACAAAGTGAGAATTTTATCATTCAAAACTGGTAATGAATTTGTACCGCTACGAAATTAATTTTACTTTATTTTTGAAGTGCGAAATTTATAGGTAAGGTTTCAAATCAGAAACATTAATAATAATATTTTGGTTTCGAGTTTGAAACTTAAGTTTTTCTGTCGTGTTCGATATTTTTTTGTTATTTAGGACTTAGATAGAGTTTTTTAAAGGGCGAGGTAGGATTTTTTAATGGGCCAGATTTTATTTGAGAGTAAAAAAGCCTCTGTATATTTATGAAAAATTTTAACTTTTAATTTTGGTGCATTAAACTCTAAATTTTTTAACGCATCACAATTCAAACCATTTGGAAGCCTCCATTTATGAGGCTTAACTAAATTATGTGATTCCAGCCAAAATAATTAAAAAAATAACGTTGCAACAATTCATCCAATTTAAAACGCTCATCTTTCTTCAATCATATGACTAGTGACAACATACATTTTTGTGCGACTAAAAGAAAAAATGAAATAGAAGAAGATTTTGAATACATAAATTAATGGGTTAATTGATACTATCCTCTTCAAAAGCTACTGCTTATGCATAGCTCCGATTAGCTGTCAAGAATTTGATATGGAAATATTATTTGAGAAAAAATTGAATTAAAATAGAGCAAAAGAATCGTAATTTTTGGGTATTTTCATTATATAAAAAATTTTGTTGGGAAAAAAAAAACATAGCAAGTTGAAATGTAAAGAGAAGTAGTCAAAAATATAATTATTGCAAAAATCTTTTATTATTTGCCTAGAAAAAAAATGTTAATGCAAAAAGTTAAAGATAAGAATAATTTTAAAGTTTTTAATTAATTAAGTTTGGGCTAGCCCTTTTTGGAATGTTTTAGTTGCTTTAGTTTCTGATTTTTTTGACTCGAGAGAAATTTGATTTTTTTTATCTAATTTTAAAAAAATATTTATTAAAGATCCAAAAAATATATTTACTCGATCAATTAACTATATTTTTTTTTGTCTTTAGTCGCTTTTTTTTATAAATTTAAATAAAATTTTATATTTTAATTTTTTTTTCGTCAAGATGAACAGACAAAAGTAAAAAAAAAATGATTGAAAAAAGTTTACTAGCGACAACGGTGAATTTATTTTTTCTTTCGTTCTCGAACCCCAAATCTAAACATGGCAATAACAAAATGGAAATAAGAGGAAGGAAAATGCTATAATACACATTACATATTCTTTGCACTTATTGTGCAACTAAAATTGCCACATCATCATGTTTGGCTGGTCAAATCGATCATTTTATAAGTCAACTAAATTAAAATATAATTTAATCACAAATTCTCATAAAATTAATTTTTGATTTATAACATAGTCACAATTTTTTGTAAAATATTTATGATTATATTTATAAAAATTCATAAACGAACCATAGAGATTCATAAAATTTACCAAACATACCAATAAATCATAATAAAACATCTTATAACAATGGCCACAAAAATTCATAACAAGATCAATACAATTTATATCCAAACCAATAAAATTCACAAAAATTCATAACAAGATCTTACTTTAATTGGTGAGCACGATAACAATTAATATTTTGAAGTGACTAATTTATTGTTCTTCCGAATAACAATCTCAAGGCTGAATCTCATCGAAGAATAAAATAGAATTTTTAATGTTTTGGAACAGATTACATTCAGAATCTGTTTTCTAAATTTTTTTTCCCAGATTCCAGCTGCTGATTTCAGTTCTGTTTTATCTGTTTATTCAGTTTTGTTTTGTTTCAGCACAGATTTCAGAAACAGTTTTGCAGTTTAGTTTTATCTCAAGATTATTGTTTCTGCACTAACTTATTTCTGTGAATAAGTTTTGCGAAGCTTCTGTTTTTTTTTTTTATCAAAACTTTTTTTAAATTGTTTCAGTTTTGAAGGTTTGTTTTAAAAAAACTATTTCGGTTTTAACCAGGTATAAAAATAGATTACTGTTTTATCCAAGCTGTTTTGCAGAACCAGTTTCTGTTTTTTTCAAATTTTTGAATCTGTTTCTGGATTTAATTTCAAACTGTTATTGGATTTTTTTTATTTATTTCAGAAACAGTCTATGGTTTATTATCATATATTCTGTTTTGCAACTGTTTCAGAAAAATTAATCAGAAAACAGCTTTGTTTTAAAAACAGTTTTTAAACCTGTAGTAGTTTCTATATACTGCTATTAAAATTTTCTCCCTGCCTCCCAGGATACAAGGTATTTAATGCGTTTTTAAACCCAGAATCTTCTGAAATTACAGTTTCAACTTTATTTTTTTAGAAATTACAGACTGACCCACGAATTTCTTAAAATCATAGATTGAAACGGTTATACAGAAATTACAGTTTTCACCCAATCTTTACGATTTACTGCTTTAACCCATATTTTGTGAAACTTACAATTTATCTCTCCTTGTAGATTCCAATAATTCAAGCAGAGGGGATGATTCTGAGCGAATCATTCAAGGCGGTTGAGGCTATCAAAAAGCTTCCTCCCTAGTGAAATGGCTTAAAGAACTACCTGAAACACAAGCGGAGATGACACTTGAGGATTTGATTGTTCGCCTCAGAATTGAGGAGGATAACAAGAGTTCCGAAAGAAAGTTTGGGAACCGGCATGTGGCGAAGGCCAACGTAATCAAGTATTCGAAGAAGCCTGATTACAAAGGGAAGAATGTTGTGGGCGCTTCTAACTCCAAGCTGAAATTTAAAGGTGGTGTTGCCAAGAAGTACGTCTTTCCTGCCAAGTGCTTCATTTGCGACAAGGAGGGGCATTGTGCGGCTGATTGCAAGAGCAAGCAGGCCAAGACTAAAGGGAAGAGGCATACACAAGCCCACATGACCGAGACAGATGACGTGGACTTATGTTTGGAAATGTTATTGAAAACCCTCTATGGGATATTTATAATAAAATCCAACTTTGTTCCATCCTATTTTCACTGGTTTACCCTGGAAAGATTCATTACATTTGAAGTGGTACATATCTATATTATTATACTAGCAGGTTTCTTGCTATGCACGGGAACATATAACCATGTTTTTAATAAAAAAAAAAATTGGTAAACAATATGTACAAATATATTTTCTCAAACTGTAAAGGCAATTTTCAAAAGTGTTATTTTGTTACCTAATCACGATCCCTTTAATATTTTTTTTAAAAAAAAATTCTAAATCCAAATAGAATAGGAATTTTCATAAATAAAACAAAAAATGTATTTAATTTAATTGAATAATACCGTAACAAGCACAAATTTTTTATTGAGGGTGTGGTCTTTATGTTACGAGAGCCTATCAACACATAAAAGGTTGTGATCCGAGAGATTCTTTTCTCAAATAAAATAA
>BRYF01000024.1:10288009-10290509 GCA_030159135.1 Actinidia polygama | reverse complement strand
TTGTGCCTGATTGTATGATTGTGTCCTTGGTTGCGACTGCCTCAACTGCCCTTTCAGAGGGCAGTCCACAACCCGGTGACCAAATTGGTGACAACCAAAACAAGTCGGCCCTCCCCGAGAAGTCTGGCCAGATGATACCATAGAAGTGGTGGGTAAAGACCTCAATAGATACTGCTGCTGTGTAGCAGAACTTTTTGGCTTCTTAAAAGAACGCCCCTCAGACTGATTGCTAGTCCCCTCACGTTGAGATTTGGGATTCACAATCTTTCTTGTCTCATTCAAAATTTTCTCAATGGCCGCCGCAGAGCTAACCATGATAGAGTACACTTTGATCAAATTCCCAACTATTTTGTTCCTTATGGAAGGCCTAAGCCCTCTCATGAACTGTTTCGCTTTCTCTTCCTCCGTCGACACGAATGCCTTCGCAAACCTCAACAAACTCATAAACTTGGCCTCATATTGTGCCACCGTCATACTCCCTTGTACCAAATTAATGAATTCCATCCTCAACGCCTCCTTAGCTGTATCCGTAAAGTACTGATCTAAGAAAGCCTTCTTGAATGGCTCCCATTTCTTTGCAACACCTTCCTCCACGGTCTTCCACCATTGGAGGGCATCCCCTTGCAATTTATACGATGCAAACAAAACCTTCAATTCCTCTTCAGTCACCAAATCGTAACTAGCGCTCTTGTCACTTGCTCCAACCAATCTTCCGCAACTGGCGGATCCGGTTCGCCCTTAAACGTAGGCGGACGAAGTTGTAGAAAGGATTTCATAGCCATCGCAGCCCTAGAGTCCACGTTCTAATAGGCACTTGCATCGTTTGCACGGTATTCCTCACCACTTGCTCAATAGCGGTGAAGACACCTTGCATGAACTCTGCTCCCCCAACCACTGCCGGTGGAGCATCTCTCACATTTCCCGCACTACCTCCAGGAACACTGGCTCCTCCTCCCATCACCGACTCTTGGTGACTATCGTCATCTATCTCATCACAAACTCCACGAACCTCGCGAGCTACTCGAGCCCCGCGCGCTCCCGTAAGTGACTTCGCACGACCTTTCGCCTGACGCGGTGGCATGTTCTACACAATGCCACAAGAAAATAATAAGATAATCATACTTATTATGATTAAATCAAAACATTGCTACCTACAACTCATAGGTGTTGAACCTAGAGCACCGTACATGTTATCTCAATCACATGTATAACACTCACGTTATTCCTTAATAACTAGACACTGAAATAATTGTGGCTTAACCACCCTACGGCTCTTAGGTATTCGAACCTAGAGCTCTGATACCATGTTGTCACGCCCCGGTCAAATCAAGACCCGGCCACGTAAGCAAATAACTCAATTGCGGAATAATATGACAAATATACTTGTCATTTCATCAGAGTACAATACATCTATCTCTCAAGTAGAACCAAACTCTCCATGAGCTATTAAATACAAAACAAATGATATCCATGAGCTATTAAATACAAAACAAATGATATCCCAAAGACAATATCCACACAAAGTCAAAAATAATATTACAATTTCCAAATATACATGTCAACATGTATTTTCAAAGTGAAATATATAACTGGCATCCTCATGTCTTACGATTCAGGATAACCCTCGGTGCCTGAAATTCATTTTATAGTAAAGGTGAGTTACCTTGAAAAGATTTAACAATGACCTTGATGTTTCAAGCCAAAACCATGTTACATAATCATATAATGAAAACATGATGCAATAAAATATGTTTTCATCCATATCAAAATATACTTTTGATTTTTCAATCTATGATTTCTCAAATCAACAAGTTCTCAAATTCCCGACTTTTCTCAAAAGTAATTATCCAATAATTTCTCAAATTTTCTAGCTTTTTTCAAAAGCAATAATCCAATTTATGATTTTTTTTAAATCAATGATTTTAACTTCTCCAAATTTTCTCAAAAATCAAACTCTTACATAACCATCTGTCAAATTCTCGGACTTTCACCGAAGGCTCATGACATACCCAAAAGTCAGTCAACTTCTCGAACTTTCACCGAAGGCTCAAGACTTACCCAAAAGTCAGTCAACTTCTCGGACTTTCACCGAAGGCTCAAGATTTACCCAAACGTAGCGCAGTTGCCATCTAGAACTTTTCATTCAGTCAACTTCTCGGACTTTCACCGAAGGCTCAAGACTTACCCAAACGTAGCGCAGTTGCCATCTAGGACTTTTCATTCAGTCAACTTCTCGGACTTTCACCGAAGGCTCAAGACTTACCCAAACGTATCATTATCTTTCCAAAAAACTATTTTTCAATTTTCAAGTTTCAACATATATCAAGTTACATTTGCTAACAGCTTTTAATGTAAACAATATAATATGCATGATATTATAAACCATCAATAATATGCATTATTAAAAATTATGTCGAATGCATTTGTTATAATCAAATTATATAAACATAACCATAAATCAATTGTCCATTTACAATTTCCATTATAAATCATGTATTTT
>BRYF01000024.1:10265509-10268009 GCA_030159135.1 Actinidia polygama | reverse complement strand
GCCCGACCCGTTTGAGCCTAAAATCCAGCCTGACATGCCAACTCAGCCCGTTCGACCCATTTTTTATCGTAGCCCGACCTGCCCAATTAGCAAGCCTACCTCCCACCATGTGTCAACACATTGTCAAACAAAAAGTAAGATTGATAGCCCAAAAAAAAAGTAAATAATAATAATAATAATTCGAGTTGATTTGGGCCGGGCCAGGTCAGGTCGCTCGGTCCTAGGCCGTTCAGGTCGATCACCGCCTGTCCATCGAGTAGGCCGTTCCCACAGATTGGGCTGGGTAGGGTGGTTGACTTTCGGGATGAAGTCAGTCCGAACTGAGCCCGTCCAGTCCCATGACTAAATTGGGTCGGATCGACCCGATTCAGCCCAATTTGCACCTCTATCTTCAGTTTTAATTATAACAAATTGAATCATGTAATTTCAATTTGATAAAATTTAAATTATTTTTTAATCTTCGTCTACCTAGAGCTAACGGAACCAATTGGTTATAACCCAAAATACACGAAATCGACTTTGTGTAATACTACCCTCTTTTAAAACCCTAATCCAACCAATTAACAAGACAAATTAAAAAAATTGAATTTTTTATTTATTTAAAATGAATAATTTTTTATGTCATTTTGGAATAAAAATGGGTTGATTAGGATTTTAAAAAGAGAGAAACCTCATACGACGTGATTTCAGTATATTTTGGGCAAGAACCAATGATTTTATTAACCCTAGGTATCCTAGAGACTAACAGATAGTTTAAGTTGTTACTGCATTAAAATTACATAGTTTATTTTGTTACAATTACAATTAAAGAATTTTAATTTATTTAAATTGTCAAACTCTAGAGTTTTTTACTTAATTTTCCTAATAATTGTGAGAAACCCATTGTCCATATACGAAGTAAGCCTGAGTAATTTTATTCTACTTATGGGCTGGGATAGCTCGGCCCACAATTGTAAAACGGGGACTAGTGATACTGTGAATAGGGTCGGCCCAAAGCTGCAAGTTAATATACTTCCAAATGGTTAAGAGGCTACTTTATCAATATCTGAATTTGAGTTTTATCTGTGTGAATGCATCGATTGACACAAACAAATGTAACTATTATGTAAAACATTAGGAACGATTAGATTTGTACACTAATTTTTACCATTTTCCTCACAAATACCATCAAGTGAAAGTAATGCCCATTACAACTTGTGATATAGAAATTTAAGTTGTGTTTGGATGAAAGAATTTTGTGACAGAAAAAAATATAAATAGAAAAGTTAGACGATTCAATCATTTGGGACCATTAGATTAGTAACGGAGCGAGGATTTTGGTTCAGGGGGCAACATTAAACCAAAGAGTTTACTTTATATACAAAAATTTAAACACATACTGCTAACCAAAAAAAAAAAACCTACACAAACAATCTTAAATCTAATTCATTAATGGAATTTAAAAATAAATCTAATTCATAACTTGATTATGTCTCTACTAACAAAAAGATAAATTACATAATCACTTAGAGCTGCTACAGACTTTGCTTAGTTGCCCATACGTGTTTTCATGTTTTGGAATCGGTGTAGAATTACCTCCTTGTCAATTGTCTTCAAAATATCTTTCTCAATGTAAGTCACCAGATTATCATTCATCCATTGATCACACACATTCGGTTTCGCAAACGATTTTTCATAATATTTATTACAGAAAATACCCTTTCTACTGGAGCTGTTGCAACTGGTAAAATTAGTGTCAATGTCACTAAATGGTAAACTAATGGATATACCAAATTCCTTTTTGTTTCAACTATCTTCTTTGCAAGTTGTCCAAGTCCTTGAAGTTCTTGAAACTTTTTGTCAGAGCGCATATCAATGATGAATGTTTCAATTTGGTTCTCCAGTATCATTTTTTGTGCTGAAAACTTAAAAACGTATTGAAGGGAATAGACTTAGGGGGGCGCGAGAGACTTTATAAAGTTGTTTCCTTTTGCTTTTTAGTCCTCCAACTGTTTAATTATCAAATTTCTCTCACTTAGTTTATGTAAAGTTACTTTTTAATTTCTCTTTCATACCCAAACTTTAAAAATAATTTAAGGGGGCAACATTATGTAACAATTTTTTTCAACCACTATTTATACATATTATGACTAACCAACATTATGTAACAAATTTAAGGGGGCAACATTCGTTCACCAAATTTTTGAATCAAACACTACCCAAGGTTGTTGTAAGATGATTAATCAAAAGTAACACAAACTATAAATTTACAAATGCAAACGCCATGCAACAAGATTAGATCATCGAAGTTCACATTTTAGAGTATTTTCACCTTGTTAGAGTTCGGAACTCCCTGCGATCATGGTTTTAAAAATCGGACCGAATTAGCCGGTTCGACCGGTCGGAAAAACGGTCCGGTCACCCGTCCAAATCCGTTTTGGTCAAAACTCTGTCAAACTCAGTCGAACCTGCGGTTGAACCGGTAACCCGGTGATTGAACCGGTCATTGACCCTTCAGTTC
>BRYF01000024.1:10145509-10148009 GCA_030159135.1 Actinidia polygama | reverse complement strand
TAAAGTCTTCAAGACTTATTCTTTGCTTCATTCTGAATCTTCATTGTACATCAATTCCTCTTCAAAGATTTTGGGTCTTCGCAAGTTCAACTAAGATATCAATATTTCTCCAATCAAATAGCTATTTTTCTCACAAGCCTTTTGTCGAACACCTGATATGCAAAATTGTGAGAAGCTATCTTCTCACATGAATTTTATTGAACGCACTAAGAAATGGGGAAATAAGTGAATGGAGAAGGAAGGAATCACAATGACAAAAAACGAAGAGAGGAATCAATATTAGCAGCAAAAGAACAACAAGCCTATGGGGTTTGGCTCTCCTCATACTTCAAAAGCATGTCTCTCTCTCTCTCTCTGATACCAATTTAGTGCAGCCCTAGGTTTAGAGACATGCATTGTGATTGAAAAATATGGAGAACTTTATAGATTCAACCCAAACTCCAAAAATTTAACAGGTATACAATCTCAAAGATAACAAAATTAACTACTCTTTGTGAGGAATTCTCTCCAGGTTCAATAACAAAAAGGAAGTTTTACATGCCAAAGTTCATATTCAATCAAAAGTGAGACGCAACATTAGAAACAAGGGAGGGGCAACAGTTTAGAAGTGAAGTGGCAATAGCAGTAGAAGAAGAAACATGAGCAATAGCAAGAAGAAAAGAAGTAACAGAAGCAATAGAAAGCAGCAGCAGGAGCAACTGCAGTACAAAAAGTCAAGGCAAGAGCAGTAGAGAGAGACATAAATCCAGAGGGAGAGGGGAAGGAAAAGAGAGAGGAAAAGGATATAGGAACCAACAACTGTAAGTTTCTTTTCTATTCATCCACCCAACTAGTTGGATGTAGGAAACAAAAGGAAACCTTAGTTCCATTTGCTAGGTGTCACACTCCTCTTATTGGCCCAAGTCAAAATTCATAAACTAACTCTAATATGTGGATCCCCACGTTATGGATCCAAGAAAGTAATAAAAAAAATTATCCAACTGAAATAAATAAAAGACACTAAGGGGATGCTTGGTAACGTTTCTACTTTTTTGTTTTTTGTGTTTGTTTTATTTTTTTTTATTTTTTTTTAGTTTTTTGTAAAACAGAAACTAAAAACATGTTTGTGTTCACTTATTTTAAAACTATTTAAAAACAAAAATATGTTTGTGTTCACTTTTTTTAAAACTATTTTAAAAAAAAAGTGACGGAGGAGGTGGTGGCAGTGGCGGTGGTGGTGGGGTGGTGATGTCGGTGGTGGAGAAGGAGGTGGTGGTTGGAAAAATTTTGTAAACAAAACAAAAATATATTTTTGTGGTTTTCACTATTTTTAAAAATAGTGGTGGTAATTTTGCCTTTTTTACAATTACAAATAGCAACATAAACAAGTTTTTGTTTTCAGTTAAACAAAAAAAAAAGAAATTAAATTGTTGACAAACATCCCCCAATGTGCAAAATTGAGAAGCTATCTTCTCATAGGAATTTTATTGAACACTTGTAGGGCACTAAGCAAAGGGGAAATAAGTGAATGGAGAAGAAAAGAAGCAACGGGGAAAAAAAGGAAGATAGGAGTCAATATTAGCAGCCAAAGAACAATAATCCTATGGGCTTTGGCACTGATGTAACCTCATATACACACAAAATCAAACAAACTGCATTTCATATATTATATTGAAACACGAATATATTAGAGTGCATCGTATAGAAAATTGAGAGATAGGGAGAAAAGAGAGAGGGGAGAAACCCTAGAATCTACTAGGGGCCTTGAACTCACAAGGAGAAGAGGGAGAGAGAAACGGGGAAACCCTAGAACTTCTTGGGGGCTTTGAGTCCACAAAGAGAGGAATAAAGGAAGGGGGAAAGGGGAGAGAGAAGCATGGCCGCAGCCTTAACAAACCACAATGTTTTCACATCTTAGCCTTTTTTCAAATAATAGTCTAAAGCCCTATTTATATACTCTTTAAAACCCTAAAACATAAAATTACAAAAATAACCCTACTACTAAAATATAATGACAAAACAACCAAAATCCTTCTAGTGTAGCACTTGTTGCCTCAGATACTTCCTAAATCTTAAATGATAAGACTTTACTTTTGTATACTACGGTCAGCTTTCTTATTCAAGACATAATCCAAACGGCCTCAAAAGCTTTTTGCCCTCCTTCTGTCAAAGAGTATCATGATGTGGTGTTGGTGATCTTGTTAGCTAGGTGAATGTTTAGTGGATGACCATTTATTTAGCAAGTTTATTTCCACACTTGGGTGGTTTCTTGTCAAGCCTTTGCTTTGTGTTTGACTGAGGAGAGTAATTGTAAAAAAAAAATGATTAATTTCGTGGCTCGAGAGGGAGATTTGTGGAGTTATTGACTTTCATTTGCCATAGTTTGTGTGTGTATAATTTTTTCTAAATCTAAGAAGCACGGGCACTTCTAAGATGGGGTGTTGTGTTGGATGCCGTGTCAGATACCGACATGCACAACTGTTGTCGAACTCAACATGTGTAGGACACTTGTTAGTACGCG
>BRYF01000024.1:10128009-10130509 GCA_030159135.1 Actinidia polygama | reverse complement strand
CAAAAAAAACGTTGTAAAACTACTTTTATTCGTTGCATTAACACCGCCGAAAACATTAACCCAAAATTGGAGGTCATGCTTCTTGAGAAATTATTTAGTGCTCATAGAGCTAATTTTAGTGGTGTTCTAACCTTAAAAAAATTACAAACAGTCGTAATAAAATCTTATAGTTATAATACTTATGTTAATTTGTTTTTGATTTTTTTGTTTATAAATGATACAAAAGCATGAACATTTCGATTCATTTGCTAAATGGGTAAGAAGCAAAGAGAGATTATTCAGTGCTCTCTGTATCATTCAATGAATAACATATCTGTACATGTTAGTTATAATTCAGATAAAAAAAATAGCGAATCTTACTATTTAGACCAATCACTTCAAGATTAGAGCACCACTAGAATTTTCTCCCGAAGCACTAAATAAATTTCTCAACCCAAAATTGGAGATATTGCTTCTTCAAAAATTATTTAGTACTCTTTAAGCAAATTCTAGTGGTATTCTAACTTTAAAATGATTGGCCTAAATAGTGAGGTATACTATTTTTTTATTACGTGTCATTCATTGAATGGTATAGAGAGCATTGAATAATCTCTCTTTGCTTTTTACCCATTTAGCAAATATATTTGATGTGTGTAAAAACAGTGAGACTACTATTCACAAAGGATGGTTTCGCCCATAGATCTCGCCATTGATATCACCAGAAATACGTATCCATCTCGCCCACTCGGCAGGAACAACTATCTCGCCTCCGTATAGTGTCCACCTCTGAGAAGAACCCCCACGTAGATCTCTCTCCACACGGGAATTGCGATATTCGTTCCGGCAGTCTAGCCTATAATCTCGGATTACTCTCCAGTTGGCAAGATCTCCTAATTCATCTCCTCAATCTCCGGAATAGACTTCAAAACAGATCCATCCAAGGATCTCGGCACGATCTCCGCATAATTCTCCATCGCTCCACTATATAAATGCCGCTCTCCTCTACTTCGAAGGTACACTCAATACACACACCTCACTGTGTTATTACATGAATAGAGCTCTGCTTTACTTCTTATCCTCATATCGCCTTCGTCTGATCTCCACACCGGAGGGGTTTTGATCGGCTCCGCCCCGGCCGATTACATTTGTTCTCTTGCGCAGGTCGCCCAGATCTTTCCGAGGTCCTTACCTCACCGCTTCGAGCAATATTGACTGTTGGTTGCTCGTCCTCCAGATTTTTACCACAACAATATTGATAGGTTTATGTTTTTGTATCGTTCATAAACAAAATCAAATTAACACTAGTATTATAACTATAAGATTTTATTACGTCTATTTGTAAATAAATAAACAAATCACATGATTTTAAAAATAAATTGTAAAATTATATCGGTTTATTCACTCTCTTCGCTTATCATTTTGTTAGGTGACCATGGTTGCTTCCACGCAATCTGAAAGCGAGTGGATGTAATTTTCTCACATCCTTCTTAATTACATGTGCAGAGAATTTATTGAACATTAGAATAATAGATGTGAATTAAATATTACTACACAATGAACCTTTCATGGCTCGCGCGTCCCACGCGCGTAACTTTCAGACGGCTCTGAAATCAAAGCAAATCGTTAATCCACAAACATTTACCCGCGGTTAAAGAAGCGTTTAGTCTTCCAGTCTTCCTCTTGTCTGAGACCCCAATGACTAGAGTTCACTAACCCTGGTTAGTATGTCTGATTTAGTCTTGGGATGGGTTCCCCATTTTTGGGTCGGACGGCCAGGTTAATCGCCCTAATTGTGGGGAACGAAGGACTTCGAATCTGTAAAAAACAATATTTGGACCATTTTCCCCTTCTCTTAACCCTGGTTAAATTAACCATAGTCAAACTTGTATGTCTCGTGAATCACTGGTCGTTGGGATGTGTTCCCCATTTTTTTGGTCGGAGGGCAAGATTAAGAGCCCTCATTGTAGGGAGGAAAGAATTCAAACCTGTAAAAACAATATTTTTACCATTTTACCCTTCAAAACATAGTGAAATGATACATTTACCCTCATAGGGTTAGACAATGGTTTTATAAGGTGATTCCATTTGGACCAAGAAAGTTTCTCTAGCCTCATTTTTTTATTTTGGTAAAATACATTGACCTTTCTTAAATTTTTTGATAAATTTAGTCATTTTAATTATATTTTTTAAAATAGTACTGACATCCCTTTCAAGATTGCTATTATTTTTGTAATGAATTTGGATAACATAGATTTATTTTTTTATTAAGATGACTTAAATAGTAAATAATTTAGATTTTTTTTAAAAACAAAATTCTTATCGATAAAAAAATAAAATAAAATACTTTATAAATAAATATTATTTTGATAAAAAATGAGAATATTTATTTGTTTTAATTGATATATTAAAAAAATAAATTTAAAATACTTAAGTGAAATTTACCCAAATTAAAACCGAGAGAAATATTTCCTTGGGTCCAATAGAATGACTGGGTTCTAAATAAGTTCATGATTGTTTTGTC
>BRYF01000024.1:10093009-10095509 GCA_030159135.1 Actinidia polygama | reverse complement strand
ATTTATAGCTACATATGGGTCGGGTCATATATTATCTTTAGAGGTTGAATGGTCAAGATCATGCTGGTGAGTACAACCAACCTTTCTTGGTTGTAAAGTCACTTGCATACATTATAATGTACCTGCCACCTACACAAACCCTCCATTAATAACCTAATCAAAACAAATTACACTTTATCCCCTTATAGTTTAACCTGAAAACACTTAAACCTCTAGACTGAATTGCAACATCTGACTACATTAACAATTATTTTATTAAGTCTCTTAATTTTTTTTAATCTCATCATTCCTTTGAACTTGTCAACCCAAATAATTGGTGAGACCCATTTTCTACAAGGTTTTTCTTATATGCAAGTGAGAGTCTGTTCGTTCGTGATGTGAATGTGCCTAGTGTGTGCATGACTGATAATCATGGGCATATGCATTTGCGTTTGCGTGTGCAAGGTGTTGTTAGGGGAATGGCAATGTTCGGTGGGTTTAATTATTCAAAGGATGGGGATCGTTGCTATGGAAAGAGAGAGGAGCGAAAGACGGTAATAACTGGAAAAAATAATTTAAATCCTGAAGAATAATGCCCCGTCAGCGTACGAAAAGAATCGAAAGTGGGTCCCTTATCTCTATGCACACAGATTTTTTAGTGGCCTATAGAAATGATAAAATCACCGGGAATGAATCTCGCGTGTCGGTGCCGACACCCATGGACGCCGACAGATTTACAGGATGGCACCGGTACCAAACACCCTCGACCGGATACTTCAGGTCAACACCACATAATCCTATGCGTCGGTGGCGTTAAATTCTGACTTTCTCGAGGACGCTTACTCCGTAACCACAACCTTTTCCGTTGATTCCCGCATTTTGAATTATTTTTTAAAATAGGCTGATTTTGTTTTTTTGTTTTTTTATTGATTTATTTAGCACTTAGTTAACAATAGTCCTTTTTTATAAAGGGATATTTCTGGCATAAAAAAATATGAGTCAACTTTAATTTTGGGTATATAGATGTGGCGTAGTAGGGAGGATAGAAGATTGAATGTAAACACCGGCGGTGACTAGCTGATGTTGGCGGCAAGAGGCTGCTGGTTGGACTTGCGAGACAGAAATAGTGAGAAGGACCATCTGAGCTATTTTAGGAATGACTCTCTGATGGTCAAGTTAGTAACCGAAAAATACGAGAGAGAAATAGAAGAGTTCGACTCTGTATGTACAGAGAGGGTGTGTAGAGAGACAGAAATTGAGTACCCTTGAAGGAGAAAATGACCTGACCTGACCTTTTATAGTGCAGCTTGGTGGCAGGGCCGGCCCTGAGATTTTAGGAGCCTCAATCGAATATCAGATACGAAGCCCTTTATTAAAAGTTTTTTTTCCATCATATAGTGAGAGCATCAAATAATTTCACAAACTAAAATGTAACACCGAAATTCGGTCAGAAAGTAAAATTTGATATTTTATCCTCTCAAAGCACCGATTGGGATGTTGTCTTTTAATAATATATATATATATATATATATATATATATATATATATATATATATATATATATATATATTGCACCCCAGTTTTTACCTAAGAGTAGTGATTGGTACACACCCACTTTTGGGTGTGTACAAGCCACACTCACTTTTTTCCTCTCACAAAACAAGTGGGACCCGTCCTAATTAGGGTTTTTACGTTTTTTTAAAAACCCTAATTAGGGCGGGTCCCACTTGTTTTGTGAGAGGGCAAAATGGGTGTGTCTTATACACACCCACTTTTGGGTGTGTACCAATCATTATTCTTTTACCTAATGTATTTTTTTTATTTATTATGCAATGTTACAATAATACCTTAATACTTTAACCAATTATCAATATTACCCCTCTCTCTACCCTTGGACTTTTACTTTCTTATTTTCTTGAAAGTGCTAGTTCAAACATTTATTTTCACTCTCCTTTTTTTCAATTGCATTTTTTTTATTATGACGAGTTTGCATAAATATCAACTTTTACTCAAATATTTTTACTACATGGAAAGACATTTAGATAAATACATCCTAATAAAAATAAAAAAATATAGTGCAATTAAAAAAAACAAAAGTGTAAAAATCACTAGCTAGCATATATATATACTAGCACAAATATTTTTGAATCTTTCAAGTTATCTCCATTATCTACTGTTGAATTCATTTGAGTTAATCTAATGACTGATATTTCACTAAGACTATTTTTTTCACCAAAAAAATATCACTTTCTTATTCTCAAAGGTGTAGAATCCACACAGGTTGTGATCCAATGGCCAAAAAAAATCTAAAGTTGAATATATTTTTTACTCATTGAATTATTTTTTTAGTAGACTCCCCTACCCCACCCACAAAAAAAACACTCATTTCTTTCCCATTTATTTCTTTCATTCTTCCCCCATCTCACTCTCTCTTTGCAAGTCACCAACACCGATGCACTCCGTCATTGCAAGTATCGCCTCTCTTTCTCTCACTCATCTCTCTTTACCTAGCCACTACCGC
>BRYF01000024.1:10068009-10070509 GCA_030159135.1 Actinidia polygama | reverse complement strand
GATCAACTACACACAAAACAACAAAGATTTACGTGATTCGGATAATGGTGTCTACGTCCACGAAAATAAATAAATAATCCATTAATCGAACGAAGAGGATTACAAAACTAGTATGGTTAGGATTTGGGGGAAATGGTCGGATGGCCTCTCTCTCCCTCTCTCTCTATTTTGCCTCTCACTCTCAGAACATTTTTCACAACTCACAACACACAAATCTCAGCACCATACTCTTTGACACTCCATGTGAGACAACTGAACTTGGGCCCAAATATGTGGGCTGGACTCAACATGATCAACCCGTTCAGTCCCTAGCGAAGGGCAAAATCTTTCTCTGCTTGCCTTGATTTGTTAAGTTGAGGCGTGTTGGGCCAGGATAAAATTTGTTTTGGGTATTACTTGAGCCTTTGTTTTTTTCTTGGATAGGGAGACCAAGACAGGATTTAGAGGAAGAGGAAGAGAGTGAAAAAAGCTAGTTTCGGTTGTTTCACTCTACATGAGTGTGCGGAGTAGTGCTAGTGTTGATTGTTGGCTTTAACTTCATGTTTGGGTTTTAAAGATTGACCCATCCATTTCCAATGAAGCTCTCTCCCAAGACTTCTCTCTTCCAATGCAGCTCTTTCCATGAAAGACTTAAAAGTTTCTGACTTATTGCTCTCAGACTTTGTGTAAATCTCAGCCTATATACAGGGCTCATATAGTTGTGTATAATGTGTGAAAAAGTGAGAGCATAAGAGAGAGTCAAACTTATAAACTTAATTGAAATTGCTGCCGCCTGAAGACGCGGACAAATTGCCGAATCTCGTAAAATTCTCTTGTGTGAGTGTTTTGTCTGGTTTCTAATTCGTTTCTGGACACCTGCGGTGAGGCGTGAGCCACAACAAAAAGAGAGAGAGTGTGTTGAGATAGACTACTTTTTCACAACTGTGAAACCCTGGTTGGAAGATGGACAGATAGATTGAACAGGTTGCTGCTTTCACTTGAATTCTCCTTGGTACTCGTATAGGATGCTGCTTTCTCTTAGAATTCTTACGATGTGAATATGTAGCAAGCAACGATAGTTGGAAGGGGGTGAGTATGAGAGGACTCCGTAGGTGTGAAGAAGTTCTCTTCATCACGACTTGAAAACCAGACTACTGAAAATTTTGAGAAGAATGTGAAAAGCAAGAGGAAAGGAAACTCCCCAAATTGTTGGAGTCATTCCGATCAATTTTAAGGCGTAGACTGACATGAGTAACGAGACTTCCATTTCGAGACTGCGACCCATCGCGGATCACTTTCTCACTGATTTGGTGAGTTAAGTGTTCAATTCTCCTCCACAATACCTCTTCGGTATGTAAAGCCTTGGATCCAGAAAGAGTATCTAATAGCTATCATATTAGCACATGAATGAGAATAGAATTCAAGGGGCCTAAGTTTCAAATTGAATTCCATGGAGGTTTCCAAGACAGTCACGTACGAATCTTAAACTTCAGATTCATGCTGTTAGAGACTTGTTAGTTTGCTGGATTTCTTAATATCTCCCCGATCTACAACCCGTCTCCTGCCTTTATTAGTCCATTCCCGGAATCTTTGAGTTTATGTTATGATCTACCCAGAAAGATAGGGACTTTTCGATGATTTGATGAATACATTCAGCGAGGGGAAGAGGCTGGGACCTAGCCTTCTTGCTCTTATCTTACTGCTGCATAGAGTAGGACATTCCATACCTCCCAATACGATCAGGAACTTCTTGATTAGGTTTTTTTTTTGTAGATATGTGGAACCAGGGAAGACTCAAAGAGCTTCGTCCCAGACTTGAGAGTGTACAGAGTTGCTAGTAGTCTCTATCCCAAAGGTTCTCTACTGAGACAGGCGCTGGAGGCAAACCCTTCTTGAAACAGATTGAGCAGGATGAGAGGCTGATTATAAGATGATTGAAATGTGCTCGACTTTCAGGGAACTTTCATGCGTGGGAGGAGGTAATTGTAACAGCCACCGAAAACTAAGGTAAGGACATGGAGTGGACATACAGATCCGGTCCTGGTAAATGGATAGTTCTTCTGGTTTATGTGGATGACATGGAAGTGGAAAGAGCGGGTTGACGAAAGAATAGATCGCTTCTTGGACATTCAGATTGGGTTGGTTCAATTAGAAACAAGCAGCGGAAACCGTCAAGTAGGGGACGGCAACTAAAGAGATATCGAGACTGACCGCAATTTCAAAGACTTAAGCAGATCTCGAGAAGTGGTGTCTGTAGCCACACCACCTTCTTTCCATTGTAGCAGCTCCAGCACCCACTAATTTTGCACCTTCTAACATCGGATCTCATGCCTAAGATGGCTGTATTGGTGTTATGGTTTGCGCCTAATTCTCTGAGCGGGAAATCAGGCTCTCCTATGCACAATTATTCTTTATTTCAAGATGGAATTAGCCTAGCCATCCTAAGCCTATAATTGACCCTCCCACTGATCCCTATTAACATCACTTTTTTTACCTACCCATTATATAAGTAGTAGTCGCA
>BRYF01000024.1:10013009-10015509 GCA_030159135.1 Actinidia polygama | reverse complement strand
GGTGCCTCCCGCATGGTGGATATGATTAACAAGGAATAGCATAAGATAAGTTATTAATTAATCTTAGCATATAAAAATTACTTAGCTCTGGTTAAATCATGGATAGACAGACACTAGAATTTTACACCCATGGCTTTGAAACAACGTGGTCATAAGATAAAAATAACGTGAGATTTTAATTTCACTAGTCAAGACACCTTGATTTTTTAGCTGGGTAGATAATTTTTTACCCCGAGTTTTTAAAGTTCATTTGGCCTAAAATTTTTTGTAAACTCACCTGTCATTAGTGATTTTTTACTAATTCATAGTTAAAAAAACTAAATGCTCTCTTAGCCATCCCAAACAAGAATATATATATATATATATATATATATATATATATATATATATATATATATATATATATATATATCACTTTCCATGTGTATTTTAGCCAAAAGTGAAAAAAACTAGCATTGTTTGGCCTAGTTTCGTTTGTTTTAGCTGATTTGATTTTCGAGTTTTTTTTTTTTTAATGTTTTTTTTTCACCGTTTGATCAAAAATTTATATTTTTTCGATTTCTCTTGGTTACAGGAGTTTGCAAATATAAAAAATTATATTGAATTTAAAAAAAAAATCACTAAAGATAAAAAAAAAAATCATTTTTAGTCAATGAGGACATGAGATTTTTTTATTAATATCCTTACTAGTAGTTTGCTTTTAATATATATATATATATTTATCAAATTCTAAGTTAAAATTATGAGTACGTGATGAAGTGGCATCCAAGCGAGACGTACTATATTGTGATATTTATTTTATTTCAATCAATAGAGTATACATACGTATCTATCTATCTATATAAGCGGACAAAATTAAAGTTGCATTTGCAAGATTACGATTTGAGTCTATCGTCCGATTTGAAAGGAGAACACATCTTAATTATTGAGCTAACTATCCCTTTTATCTTTATATTATTATATTAATATACTATCAAATTAAGCCCACACAAAGGAGATAAATTAAGATCATTCTATGAGTCAGCTTTCCTTAATGTCCTCTCACACAATCAGACTGAAAAATCAAGTGTTTAATTAGCTTTCTTCTTAATCATGATGTCACGTGTGGTGACATCATCTCTCTGATCAACCCTAGTCCATATATGCAACCATGTGGGGTCCATCAAGCATTATGCATGTTTCATCCATGATCAAAAGCAAGGCCTCGTTTGGTAAGCAAAACAACAACAACAAAATATCTGGTTTTTTTTTTCACTTGGTTTTTTTTTAAAGTAAAACGGGGCAAAAAAAAAAGACTACAAAAAATCTTTCATACACGTGATAAATTCACCCCAAATGAACCTATTCCAAACACATTCAAAAAAAATTAAGATATTTTAGCCAAAAAAAAACTATTCCAAACGATACCTAACTTTTATATATGCATAAAGATTCATGTACAGATATTATGAAGTGTAATTATATTCACTTACGTGAATGAATATGTCTAAACTTTAGGATTTTGTTCTTTTGACAATGTGGGTAATTATATTTCTCTAAAATTTTAAGATTTGATCTTTAAAGTAAAGTTGGTGAAGTTGTGGGTTTACCCTTTTAACTATTTTAGTGATTTAATTTGTCCAACTTGCAAGGCATTATGAGAATATCATACATTTATGAAAAAATGGATTAAGAAAATATTAGTGGTCACGTGAATCACATTTATTGAAAGTTGGGACCCACTTTCAAACCAATGATGTGATCGTAACGTCAATTTTGTAAAGCTCGTTGAGTAGAGTATTCATGAAAAAATCAAATTGATCGATCATCGTTAGTTATAATATCAGACCAAATTTGCCTTGCACCGTTTTCTCTCTAAATTATATTTTTCACAAGAAGCATGATTCAAAGAAGTGATTACCGACATTAGATTAATTTGATTTACTTTATAACTGATCTACTCGAAATGAATTTTTTTGATCACATAATCATACCGCAGTGGGCCCTTATTGTTCTTCACATAAAGTGTGGTTTTCCAAAAATTACACGGCCCTCTTGTAATAGGCCATTCAAAGCTTAATCTGGGCTTCCAAATATTGGGCCTCCAAGTTTTTTCTTGGGATTAAATGGTTGCGAGCTTACAGCATCTGTTCAACTGGTAGGTAATTTGGGCCTGTTTCATAATGGGCTCCTCCTTACATAGAAAATTGACTTAGTTTGCTAAATTCAAAATAAGAAATAAAAATTATGACAATTTACGGGCCGGTCTTATTACCATTAATTCAATATTGACAAAATCTTAGGTACTTTTAAATTCACGATAAAGTCATTTTTTTTTTAAAAATTTTATAAACATATTTACCTACCCTTAATCTGATTCAAATACAAAAAAAAAAGTAAATATTTTATTCATTGTGATAGAACAAAAATGCAATTACAAACATACCTATAGTGGAAGATGGACGCTATACATCATATACGTTGCATTAGGGCACTATGAAGTTATTATTTATAGTGAGAA
>BRYF01000024.1:10005509-10008009 GCA_030159135.1 Actinidia polygama | reverse complement strand
AGCAGAAAAGAAAAAAAAACTAAAAAAAGTAGATAAGAACAAGAAAAAAACATAAAATATAGAGAAAAAGAGAAAAAAAAAGAAGATACCAAACAATTTACTTTATATATATATATATATACATACGTATAATTTACTTTATAATCCATCAAATTGTCTTTTTTATTTAGTTAAAATTATGATGTGAGGACAATAATGAAAAACATGAACAAAAGTGTTTAATCCAACTCCCATATATATTATAAAATAAACAAGTGTATATTGAGATTTCACATGATTAGTAATCTGACTTAGTTGGACTGGATTTATTATCCAACTTTAAATCCTACTAAATTTTTAATCTGACAAATTCAATCTCCAAAACAAACATGGCCTGATGGCTAATGTGGGAAAATGTTTAGTTACACGGTCAAAGTGGGCATCGGTTAATACTTTAAGTGGGCCAAGTGTAGTTAATCCTTCTTACAACAGTAGGGTGTTTTCGTAATTTAAACAATTTAGGTGGCAAACCATATCCGAATACTGGCCAACAAACCTTAAATAAGCAATTTATTTATGTGGATTTATCCATAATCAATGGTTGGACACAGGATTGGTTTTGGTCAAACGGACTTCACAACAAGGAAATCTTAAAAAATCCTACCTAGGTCTTGTTTGGTGTATTCTTTTACTTTTTCAAACAAAGAGTAAAAAGCAAAAAAGCAAATGTCATTGGACTCTCTCAATCTTATGTTTTTGAGATGTGTTATTTGCAAACCATCGTTTGCTTATTTTGACCCACCAAACTATAATTTTTTTTTTCTTAAGAAAAAAAAGACTCCTTATAGGACGATACCAAACGAGGCCCTTTGGAGAGTCAAATTAAGTATCTCAACAACCGATATATTAGAAATGTCAATTGGTTTACTGATTGGGTCCGACGGTAGCACTTTGTTGTGAGATTACAAGTTCAAGTCTTATATAGAAGAGTTTGGGGTTCGGATTATGATAGATTTACAAGTTTAAGTCTTATATAGAAGAGTTTGGGGTTCCGATTATGATAGATTAGAATGTTTATTGCTTGAAAAAAGAAATTGTATGAAATAGGAATTAGTACTTCAACCCCTCCAAAATTTTAATAATATTGTTTTTATTCCTCTTTTATAAAAGGACTCAATTTCTCTGCAGTTTAAGTATTTTGTGTCTATTTTGATGATCCAAACCATTTATATTGTTGACATCATCGATGGGTTTAGTACAGTAAAAAAATTACGTTAATCGGATATAAATAAATATCAATTTATATCAAGATAAATAGGTATTTCATGTGTGTCACATTAATTTATTAAATTATAAAAGAATACTAAATTGATATTAATTTTGTATCCAATCAACATAAATTTTTACAATATTGATCTTCACAACGAATTCTAATATATGAATAGTTTAGATGATTTTTTTTTTATAATAAAATTTAAAATACTTGAACTGCACCTTTACAGTCCAAAAATTGAAATGCATAAAAGTTGTGTGTTTTATAAAATTTATGAATCCACCATTGATCAATGAAACGGGCATGGGTATCAACCCATACATATAAACTTAACAAATTGTTCTCATAAATAATATGAGTCCATTGTATATATATATATATATATATATATATTAATGTCTTGTCAATTTTGTGGTTGTTTCACCTACCACCAAGGGGTTGTTGTTGGTGACCATGACTTTTGCAACCTCAAACAACCCTTTGTTTACTTGTAATATCCTAATCCTACATATTCTTTGTTTGGTATATATGTATTCATTTGGTGCAATGCTTTTTGTTTTTAACTTTTAAAGTCTTTCAAAAGCTTTGCCTGCGTGCTTGGTCAAGAATCATTAGTAGGAGCAAGTTCTGAACTAGGGTTGAGTTTGGGATAAATTGTAATACAAGTTGAGTTATTTTTATCTTTATTGAATTTTTTATTTTTACTTTTTCAGTAGTTTTTTATAGAGGAATAAAAAAGGTAAAAATAAAAAAATTAACAGAGATTATTTTGAAAAATATGTTTGAATTTATTTGGATTTTACAGTCTTTTGATTAAAAAAAATATTTTCTTAAATTCTTCTAAGAAAGACGAATTGACATGGAAAATCAAATAAAAATGACCAAAAAATGAAAAAAAATTCACAATGACACTGTAATATTGAAAGTTTGTAGCTAGTACTAGAAAGAGAATTAATTAATATGCATGAAGTGGGATTCTTAAAATTAAAAAAAATGAAATTATAAATAATGCATTTAGTAATCTTGCATGCTCTTACGTCAAGTTCCATCGTATACGATAATATAAGAACTAGTCGCATCGTATACGATAATAGAAAACCATAAGTTTCTCGCTTATAGTTTTCTCTCAAATAATTGGATACGTTATGCCGTCTAAAGTTTTTATTTATGCAAAAATGAGTACCGTTTATACGATACTGTTTTATTGATAATTGGAAATACAAATAAAAATGAATAAAGAATAAGAAA
>BRYF01000024.1:9953009-9955509 GCA_030159135.1 Actinidia polygama | reverse complement strand
GTTATTTTGGGAGACAAAATCATTAGACAGTAGAGTTTTATTTTGAGAGATAAAAACACATAGAATAGTTGCTTAGCCATGGAATATTTTCATGAGTTAGTTTTTCTTTCCTTTCTTAGTAAAACTACAAATTTTTCTTTCCTTTCTTAGTAAAACTACAAACACTTGCAATTTATTTTTTGTTCATCAATATACTTACATTAATTCAAGTATTTGTGCTTTTCTCAATTGTCCGCTTGAATGGCTGGGTTATCGCTTACTTTCACGCTTACTTTATCGCTTATATATACCGCCATAATGGACGGTTTGATTGCTTACGTTACTTGTTAAATTTCTTACGATTTAGAATTCTTAGCATAATTTCATTTTTAAAACTTTTCAAAAATCCATAATCATGTCTAAATAGTGTCCAAGCATGATAGGCTAATTCTCATTGGTCTAATCTAAACATAAAGCTTCAATCCAATTTTACATGAAACTAATTCTTCTCTTAAATTGAACTTAAACGGTTGTTTCAAATTGATCAATAATAAATATAAATCTCAAATCTTAGATTGTATAAATCTCTGATTATTTGTTAACAAGATTCCTTATCACAAATAAGACTTAGATCCATTGCATCCTAAGAGTTTGAAAATATTAGTTTACTTTATTATCAATCAAAAACATATTTGTAGATTCAAACACAAAAATCATTGCAATATTTTTTAATCAATTTTATTTTACCTTGAGAATTGATTGAGTATCAAAGAGAAGAAAGAAATAGAGATTCTACTAAAGGAAAGGAGCTAAGTGTTTAGACTATTCCATCTTTTATATTTAAATACAAGTTTAAAGAAAAATACAACTCAAATTACTTCTCAAAATAAATCAAACTTTTACAACCTTCACCTTTAATTTACATTATTTACAACATTTAACTATGCTAACAAAGTTCTATGTGGATGCGATACTTGTACTTCTGAGAAAATTACTGCTCTAGTGGGCTCCTACTCTTAGGAGCTGAATAATAGACAAACATGACAGTTAAAACACTGAAAAGAGCTAAGTATTTTTGGTGTCATTGCCAGGGAACTTTCGCAGCATGAATGTTAAAATCTTGTGCCAACATCACAAGAAGTTGTAAGTAAATTCTTTTATTCTTTATATATATATATATACATTAGTCAAGGGATAAGGTACATTTTAAAAGGGAATTTAAAAATTTGCATGTCCGTGTGGTTTAGAAACAAAACTGGTAGATTGACTAGAATGGACCTAATCGCACACAACAACATGGAGGGACAAGAAGAGGAAGGCAGGAACCGCTTTCCACTTCAAGTCCCCATTGAGGCTCCTGCGCCTCAAGGGTGATAGATGCAAGATTACCTTAATCCGACAAGAGTATCAACTCCCTCATGCATATTCTTACCAGCCAATGCACATACATTCACTATTAAGCAAGGCATGTTACCATCGCTTCCCACATTCCACGGAATGGAAAGCGAAAGTCTATACTTACACGTTAAGGAATTTGAAGAGATGGTAGGAACCATGGTAGACGGTCCGCATAAAGAGGACATAACCCGATTTAAGCTTTTTCCCTTTTCGTTAAAGGATTGAGCTAAAATTTGGCTAAATTCTCTCATAGCATGCTCTATTACTTCGTGGGGAACAATGCAAGAAGAATTTTTAAAAAAAAAAATTCCCATGAACAAAACATCATCCCTCAAAAAGTTAATCTATAATTTTCAAGAGAAGGAGGACGAGTCATTCTACGCATGTTGGGAGAGATATAAGGACTTGTTAACAGCTATACTACACCATAGTTATGAGACTGACCGCATATTGAGTTTCTTTTATGAGGGAATTGCTCCCTAGACCAGGCAGTTTATTAACATGATGTGTAATGGATAGTTTATGAGAAAGAGCCCCGAAGAAGCCCTAGACTTCTTTGACGAACTAGTAGAGAACAACCAATCCTGGGATTTCTCATACTATGCGGATAGAACAAGGAGTGAACCTAACACATTTGGACACGACAAATATCAATTGAAAGAACAAAACGATTTGCAAACGAAGTATGCCCAATTGTCTAGGAAATTAGAATCCCTAAAAATTAAGAAAATACATGAGGTTAGCACGTCGTCTGGAAATGAAGAAACTTGTGTCATTTGTGAAAGACCTGGGCATTCTACTACTGGATGCCCTACTCTACTAGCTTTCAAAAAAGTCCTGAATGGAGAGCAAATTTTTGTAAATGCTCTCAACCAATCACCTTATAATAATGCATTTTCAAACATATACAATCTTGGATGGCGTAATCATTCAAATTTTTCATGGAGAAACAATGAGAATGCAAATTTTGGGGCACCAAGGCAAAATTCAGGTCCATTACAATAGCAAATGAGTCCAATGGGATCAAATCCCTATGACTTCCAGAACCAAGGGCAGGCCAATAGTTCGCATGCCCATTACCAAAACCACAACCAGAATGTGTACCAACCCCCAAAGAAACAGA
>BRYF01000024.1:9933009-9938009 GCA_030159135.1 Actinidia polygama | reverse complement strand
CATGGTCGGGTCAGCTGCCTACTCACTGACACAGCAGTTGGCGCGTTTGAGCACGCGTCGAGTTGCAGTTTGTCCAGTGACACGACAATTGGCGTGTCAAGGCACGCGCCGAGCTGTGCCATATAAAGTCAGTCTTTATTTTTTTAAAGGTACGCGGATTGAGTCCTAAAGAACATACTCTCTCTCTCTCTCTCCCTCTATACATTTTTTGATCATTTAACTTGACCATCGAAGAGCCGTTTTCCGTAAATAGCTTCGGCGGTTGATCTCACCGTTCTGTGCCTCAGCTAGAATCTCATTGCTGCTGACTGGTTGCAGTCTCCTCCACCGCCGCAGGACCACCGCAAGTGTCTATATTCAATTTATTTTTTCACTTCCTAAACTCACACCTCACAATAATGATTTTTGTAAAATGTAGGTTACATGTGACATTATTAACTACCCATGATACACTCCCAATTCTCACCATCCCATCAACACTAAAACCATAATTCCCAAATTTTCAAAAATAACTTTAACAAAGGGGTTAAATTTCACTTTGTCCCCCACTGTACAAGTCGCGTGTGAATTACCTCTCTTTATGTTTATTTATTATCACTGTATAACCTATAGTTTGTCCACTAATTTGCACTATCATATTTTTCATATCATCAGGGACCGATTGTCTCCAGTCCAGTTAGTGGATTAGACCGGTCAGCCCAGCCATTTTGGATTTTGTTTGGATTGATTCGAATCGTCATATTGTAAATTCTATTATTAAGCTCAATACAATAAAAAATAAAGTTAATAGGATATAGTTCAGTATCCACTTAATATTGCTTTATAACTTAATAGATTGGTGCGACACACATGATTATACCTATTTATCTTGATATAAATTAATATCGGTCAACTGTTGAATTATATTTGATTAATATGATTTTTCACAGTATTAAACTTCTCAATAAGCTCTACAATCTGAATGGCTTTGATAATCAAAATTGGCTCCAAACGGGACAAAAAAATCTCAATTAGACTGATCAATTCTAATTATGAACCAGAACAATCCAGTCCCTTTCTGTTATTAGCAAGTTTACCTCACTCGCCTTTACGAAGAATGAACGAACTTTTTAAGACAAGATTCAAGAATACACTCATAAGATTTTTAAGGATAAATTTCAGTGATCTCCCTGAGATTTCTGACAAATACAATCACCTCCCTTGTAATTTAAAAAATTGTCTTAAAAAATATTCTCTTTTTCTCTCAAAACACCATTTTTTGTTAACTATTCTATTTTTAACAAAAAATAATCTTTTTAAAAAATAATTGATCCAAATAATTTACTTTTTAAGTAATAATCAAAACATACTTAAAAAAATATTTTTAATAAGAATTTTTATTTTAAAATTATCCAAATATTTTATTTTTAAGTACTCTTAATCTAAATATACTTAAAAAAATTACTATTATTTTTTTAAAAAATAGAATGTTTATTTATTTTAATTACTGTATTGAGAAAAGAATTTGAAAGCGCTAAACATAATAGCAATCTTGTCATTTTTGCACAAAAATTAACTTTCAAGGGAATCTTGACAATAGTTTTAAAAGTAAGAGAGGTTAATGAATTTCAAAAACTATAGGAAAAATAATTGTATTTGTTAAAAAGCTATGGAGGTTAGTAAAATTTACCCAAATTCTAAATTTTCAACAAATTACCATATTTTATTAAGACTGAATTTTATATTTTTAAATTTCCCTAGTCATAAAAGAACTGGAAACAAACATGGGGAAAATATAACTCCCAAACTGAGCTAATTTAGCTAGAAAATACTGGGCAAATGCATATTACTTTCTTAAGCCCATCAGAGAATTCTAAATCTTCCATAATGGAACCTGCAGAACTTGAAGAACAAAAATGACCTAAAAAAAATCAACACAAATAACAAGTAAAACTAAAATAATACCATTACAACAAACAAACAAAAAGAGACACACAACAAATCTCTTGAAGGGCAACATTAAATTCCTTCTTGAAAATGTAGGGGTGAATGTGAAATCAGCACCACCCACCCCATCATACATCCCCAAAACCCTAACCCTAATTCCCACCAAAACCCTAGTTCCCAAATTCCCATTTCAGGACTACTAAAACTAACCCTTGTTTTCATCAGTTAGGAGCACAAGCATGAAGAGCTTCACCAATCAACCTGAAAATCCTCCATTCCTGCAGGATCCAATAACTCATCTCCTCGTAGAACTTAATGGCATTCACATTCCAATCGAGCACCACCCACTACACCCGCCATGTGTGTGTGCTTCAGTTTCGTGTTCTTCCCTCTAAATAAGTGTTGTTCTATATTTTGTTTGGAATTGAACAATGAGGAGGGGTAAAATCTTTACTTATTAAATATATGAGGTAAGCATGTTGTCGAGACGTCATGTGGTAAGCATGTTGCCGAGGCGTCATGTCTACCACGATAAGTCCACTACCTAGAAATTTAAAGACCTGGATGCTCGGATCGACGCCATCAATATCGACGTAAATGCCTCAATTACTGTGGACACCTTGATAAAGTAAATCGAGCCTCTATTCACAGAAAGAGTAATGAGAGTCGGGGTTTCATCTAGATTCAAATTACCATCATAGCTAGGAGTGTACGAAGGGAAGACAGATCACATGGCTCACCTGGACTCATATAAAAATTTGATGATACTCCAGGGGTGTTTGAACGATGTGATGTGCAAGGCATTTTCAGCAACTTTAAAGGGGCTGGCGAGATCATGGTTCAAGAAGTTGTCTCTCAGAACTATTGACTCTTTGGTGACCTGAGAAGGTTTTTTGTCACCAATTTCATGAGTTGCAGAGTCAGGCAGAAGAACGCCTCCCATCTTTTCACAATTCACTAGAAAGATGGGGAGAGCTTGAAAGATAATGTCAGATAGTTTAATCAGGTCATCCTGGAGGTGGAAGATCCCAGTGATAAGGTAGTGATCATGGAAATGATGGAAGGTCTTCGTTTGGGTCCATTGTTTGATTCTCGCTCTAAAAGCATCCCTATAACCTTGTCAACGCTTTAGAGTAAGGCTGGCAAGTACATTGCAACTGAAGAGTTGGCAAAGCCAAATGTAAGAGGTGAGGAAAGGATGATCTCAAGAGGAAGGAATCTGATACTCGATGAACGGACTATAGAGGCGAGTTGAGAATTAAAAGGTACGAGCGAGATACTAGGAGACGAATTAATGAACGATGTCCTCGCACTTTTCCTCGCCGACCCGATATGATGTTGCCTCCTCTCAACACCCATATAGCCCAAGTACTCATGGAAATCAAGAATGAAGACTTTGTGAAGTGGCCTGGGAAGATTAAATCCAATCCTCTTCGGAGAAATAAGAACAAATATTATGAGTGTCTATTATGACGTCGCCATTACAAAAAAAGAGAAAAAAGAAAAATAAAGAAAAATATACATGGAGAGATGCCTATTGGGAAGGGAGGTTGGCATCCAAATTGTCCTTCTCCTCTGCGTCCTCCTCCTCAACCAGATCGGGGTCGATCTGGAGGTCTTGGATGTCGAGGTTGGGGTGGAGAAGTCCGATCTGCTTCTTGCACAAGTTGAAGCCCTCGCCGAAGTACAAAGAAGTTGCTTTTTCCAAAGCCTCCTTAAATTTGTCTGAAGATTTGAACCCTTCAATCGCTGACATCTTGGTGAAGGCCTCTTTCCCTTTCAGTTACGCAATTTCCTTCCCATGCCTCTCAAGGGCAGCATCGTGTTCCTTATTCATTCTCCTCAGCTCCTAGACAGCGTGCTACTTCCCATCCTCGAGCTCATCTACCTAGCCTTCCAAACCTTTGGCCATATTATGGGATCGGATCCTCTCATCCCGGATGGATGCATAATTGGCCTGTTGGGTCATCACCTCCTCTCGTATCTCTTCGCCACGATCAGCAAAAGAGGATCCAAGCACCACTACCTTCAAAAAACAAAACTTATCAAAACATTGAAAATGAAAAAGGACGAGCATAATTTGAAAATACTTAATTACCTGACTAATAGAATGGAGGAACCTCGTGATCGCCCAGTCGAGATCAGCTTTTCCACCGCCTCCTTGTCAGCGGGAAGAATGAACCCCTAGAGAAGCTTCTCCGCCATTGTTGGATTCTCCATGACGGAGGCTTCGAGCCCCAAGACAACCCTGGGGTTGGTCGAGGTCCCTTCCCTAGGGGTTGCAAAAGTTGGCACCGCCTTGTTCGCCGCCCGTCTTGATGTCGCCTTGGACTTGGCTAAGGCCTATGCAGCAGGCCCGTTTTTCTTATTGTCGGGCAGGCCCCTTTTTCTTGATGTCGCCCGTCTTGATGTCGCCGCCCCTTTTTCTTATTTTTTAACTTTTTCTTGTCCGCCACTTGTTTGCCCTTTTTGAGGGTGAGATGTCTGGCGTTTCATCTCAGGAGTGTTTCTCACCAATGACAACGCCCTTCGTCCCCATTGGGATCGCACCCTTTGAAGTGATAAAAATGTCTGATTAGGAAAGGAAGGTAAGATGTCCCTCATCCTCTTCCTTATGTTTCCTATGTACTCCACCGAGTCAAGGGTCACCTCAGGGTGGATCATCTCAGGAAAGGAAGGACTCACCCTCGTTGGCCGCAACGTGAGCCATATTGTTCTCGGGTTTCTTCTCAGCGTTATCCCTATCATTGGACACCATTTTTCCTAAGTTGAGGGTGAAGCTTTTGAGGAAAGACTTTGAGCAGAGGACATCCTTAATTGGATAAAACTGTCCTTGCTCTAATGTGTCCTAGATTTGTCAAATCTTTCTTGCTCAATCTCGGTCAAGTCAGGAAACATGTTGCAGCGTCAACCTGAAAGTGTTAACATGATGTCAGATAAAGAAATAATGGAAAACTTAGTAAATGAAGAATGGTTCAACAAATAAAGACTGACCTGGGGTGCTCCACGATCTCAGAACCCTCGGAACTCCAAGCTCCCAAGATAGTCCATGGGCAAACGCCCAGTTATCCTCC
>BRYF01000024.1:9830509-9833009 GCA_030159135.1 Actinidia polygama | reverse complement strand
TAAGTTGAGTACGTCGCCTGAATGATCACCTCGTTGTAACTTCATTATTCTTGGTCGTCCATCGTATGACTGTCACCCAATCGCCTCGCCATAACTTCATCTCCAGATTTTCATTATGCGAGGTCAGTCACATCGCTAGACGAGATCGTCTCCATGAGGACTCCACCTCTTCAAGAAGTCTGACTCTGCGAGACTCCCTCTCTGTTACATCTCTTGGTTAGAGTCCACTTCTACAAGGATTCAACCCAATAAGGGAACCATCTCCATCACGACACCTATGATTGCGGGTTGTTCTCCATATGGCATCCTCCCATCTTCACTCCAGGATTTCAAGGATTAACTCCCAAACGTAACCGCATGAAGATCTCTCTGCGATATCCTTACACGGATCTCTAATTTCTAACTATATAAAGGCCGCTCCCCCATTATGCAAATGTACGCTCAAAACACACCGAATACATAATTCTTTCTGCGCCATTTTTACCTTGATTATCTCCTCGTCACCTTGGTCTGATTCGCATGCCGGAGGAGTTTTGAGCGGCCTCGCCCCGGCTATTTACTTTTGTTTGTCTGTGCAGATCGCCTAAGTATTTGCCGAGGACGAGGAGCAACTTGATTGTTGTTTGCTCGCCCTAGTTTTCTACCACAACAAAAACTATATCCTAACTATTACAAGTATAGAACCAAACTAAAACCAATCCGCTTTATCGGTCCGATTTCGATTCAATCCAATTAACAATCCAAAAAAGTTGAATGGCTATTCACTGACAATCCAAAAAAACAACTTACATATTGTTAACAATAAAGACCTTTATAGAGCAAAATCAAACCAGCAAAACTGGATTGTTTAAGTAATTACCGAAGTGGAAATGGTTTTTAACCCTTATTTCTTTGCTTTTGGTCCCAAATGAAGAAACAACAATGACATGTAATGTGGGGTAAAATCCCCACTTGTTGATGATCAAAAAAGTACGTCACCTGAAGGATCCACACCTCCAATAACTGTTCTGGTCACCAATAAATCTATCCAAATGTCTTGAGGAACGCATTGCCACACCAATATCGCTCAAGTCGCCAATATCTGTGTGAGCACGACGCTTGTTCTTCCTGTCGCCAATGAGCAAGGTTGAACACTTTGCCTGCCCAAAGACTCTACCTTCACAAGGACTTCTCCATAACTCCTCCTCCATGAGGCTCCTTCTCTATTACGTCGCCTATAATTGCAGTTGATTCTCCAAATGACATCTACCTTTTTTTATCTCCGATATCTATGTGATCTCCTTCTATGTTTATTTATCCGAGGATCTCGCCGTGATTTTCTCGCACGACTTTCCATTCTCCAATTATAAAAAGGTTGTTCCCCCATTGCAAAAAGTACACACATATCATACGATTGAAACCCTTGCATCCTCACTTTGATAGTGCTAGTCTAGATTATATTCCCCTTGGTCTGATTTTTACGCTGGAGGGGTTTTGAGCGGTCTCGCCCTGACCGGTTACGTTTGTTCCCTTGCGCATGTCGCCTATATTATTGTCGAGATCAAATACCGAGGTCCAGAGTAATTCTGACTGTTGGTTGCTTTCCCTCATATTTCTACCACAATAACATGAAACACATAAGATGAGACCTCTCGACAATGCTCTACCAATAACCCCAAAAAGGCCCCCAAAACAAACAAAAGTTGCAGTTTGATGTTGGTGTAAATGATGAAAATAGAGCCCTAGTTCCACCTACAACTGTAGATGCTACCATAAATTAATCTCTTATGAGAATCTCAAGCCCTTACCAGACCCTGAATCTCAAACTCCAAGCAAGTCCCCCTCTCTCTACGAAACAGTATTAATTTCTGAAATTGATGTTCTCTTTTTTTTTATTTACATTTTTAAAGTTGCGGAGATGTTTCATGGAAAACCCATTTGTGGTTTAGTTCAAAATTGATACTCTATGTCTCTTTCTCCACAAATGTAAAACCAAATAACACATAAAACCCTACTCTGTTAATTTCTTGGCAAATCTTTTTGCCAACCCCAAAAAATTAAGCAAGAAAAACCCTTAGGGGTCGTTTGACTGGCGGATATGTTAGGGGAATAAGTTTTAGAGGGGGGATAAATTTTAGAGGGGATAAATTTTGGAAGGGGATAACTTTTAATTTTGTTTGGATAAAATTTAGAATGGGTGGATAAGAGTGGGAGATAAGGAAGAAAATACATATAGAGAAACAAAATATAAAATATCTAGATATGAAAATTATATATTTTGTTTCTATATATATATAAAAATAAAAATATACATTTTGTTTTTCTCTATATTTTTTTCCTTATCCTCCACCCCTTATCCCCCGAATAACTTTTAGTTAAGGTCTAAGTCACCCAAAAATTATCTGCTTTTATCCACCTGCTGATCTAAAAATTATCCGGGGGGAAAAGTTATCCGTCAGCCAAACATCCGGGGAAAAAAATTATCCCCCCTCCATATCCCTCAGCCAAACAAGCACTTACT
>BRYF01000024.1:9795509-9803009 GCA_030159135.1 Actinidia polygama | reverse complement strand
TTCTCTGCAATTCTACGAGATTTATTCATTTTTTCTTGTTAGAACTACATCTGGGTTTGAATTTTGCTGGAAGGTTCAATGAAGAACAGAAATTATTGAAGAAATAACAAGCAGGGGCGGATCCAATGAAGGCCTAGGGGGGTCAGCTGCCCCCCCTCAAGTTTGAAAAAATTATTTTTTTGCCTATAGTTTTAAGAAAAAATTTCAATTTGCCCCCCCTCAAAATTATAAATGCTCCTCCTCCAAAAAAAATTCAACGGTTGCCCCCCCTGAAATTTTGTCCTGGCTCCGCCACTGATAACAAGATCTTTCTTTTGTTCCTTTCAGGTGATTGAATTATAAAGGAATAGGTAGTGTGTTCCTTTCAAGCGATTGAATTATAAAGAAATAGGTAGTGTATATACAACAAAAGTTTTCAAGAGAAATTAATAATTTCACTTATTTGAATAAAATACATATAACTTTTGAAACCTTCACTCATGCTTATGCTTCTGATTGTGGTAAACCATCAAACTCCACTAACATGGAATCTTACAATATCATTAAGTTAAGAACAACTTACCTTATCTTATGGGTTACTAATTCTTTTTCATTAAATAAAGCATGCACCAGATCACTTTTATAATACACAATGTCAAAATGTGGTTGTTATTACAATATGGCAATCCAAGAGGGGGGTGGATTGGGTTTTCAAATGCAAATTTTAACTACTTATAAATTTTGGTGCAAATGAGCTAGCTAGCTCAAGGCAAAATGCAGTGTGTGTTTTATGTATGAAGTGAGCAAGCTAAATTCTGACAGTGAGCAAATTAAAACTCGGAGATGAGCAGATATGCTAAAACACACAACCAGAATAATCAAGCAATTTATAAGCAAAGAAAAATTAAATTGCTAGAAATTAAAGAGACGAAGAAAGAGAGAGCAAACAGAGATTTATGTGGTTCGGCTTGTCCTAAGCCTATGTCCACTCCCCAATTGACTTACTTGGAATTTTTTGTACTATTCTTCGAATAGTATTACAATCTTCTAGCTTACGGGTACTAGACAACCTTTATAATGCAAGTGATCAAACCCCTAATCACTCCTTCAATTAGAAATGAATTTTGAGCTAATCAAACCTAAACCTAGGTGACTTTTTCACCTTAAAAATCACTCACAAATGGGTCAACTCTCAAATAACAATAAGGATATATACAGTTTCCTTTTTCAATGAAAGAACAAAGCTAATCACTCTCAAAGTGCAGAATTCAAGATGAAGCTCATATTTGAAGAAGGGTGATAAAGACAGATTTTTGATAGCTCACTGTAGTAGGAATATTTTCTTAAAATGTTCTTCAGCCCTTTCTTTATAAACATAAAAAAATAGCAGTTAGGGAATAGATCTTTTTACCGTTAGATGATGATTTGCAGCCCCAAACTTGTATTCCTTCCATATTAACCTTCTTCCTTTCTTGAACTTCCAACAGATACTTGCTTTCTATACGGTTTCACCATGTGATGAAAATATGTGTAGATCTTGAGAACATCTTGTGTGAATCTTCAATCAAGTGGGGTTTCTCCTAAAGTAATACTGTTTGAAGCCAATCTTCCCTTCTTGAAACTTCATACCTTTTCTTTGTCCGAACGGTGGAAGCTATTTAATTAGATGTGCAAAGTCGCACCTTTAATATCGTCAAGAATATAACTTCTCCCCCTTTTGTCATCAACAAAAACAAAAACAAGAAGATCTCTATATTTCTTTTCATCAAAAGGCTTTCCCATTTCGTCCTTGCCAACTTTTGTAGTAGAGTTCATTGGAGTACCTACACAGACTTTGCGTTTTCCATTCCAAACCTTTTCAAAAGGTCTTTGATGTACTATTGATGAAGATTCCATCTTTTGATTGTTTTATTTGAAGTCCAAGAAAGTAATTATTCTCTCATCATACTCATTTCAAATTCTACGTGTATATACTTAGCAAATTCCTTGCACAAACTTTCATTAATGGCTTCAAAAATAATATCATCAACCTATATTTGAACAATAAGCATGTCATGATGTTTAGTTTTTGTAAAAAGAGTAATGCCTATTTTTCCTGTTGAAAAATTATTTTCAATCAAAAAATTGCTCAATCTTTCATACCATGCTCTAGGCACTTGTTTTAAAACATATAAGGTCTTAGAGAGTTTGAAAACATGATTTGAATGTTTATGATTTTGAAAACCGTAAAGTCGTTCAACATATGCTTCTTCGAAAATAAAATCATTTAAGAAAGCACTTTTTACGTCCAATAGAAAAAGTTTGAAATCTTTAAAGCTAGAAAATGCAAGTAACATACGAATAGCCTCTTCTAATCTAGTTACTGGAGCAAATGTCTCATCAAAATCAATTCATTCTTTTTTATTATAACATTGGGCAACTAAGCATGCTTTATGTCTAACAATAAGAACGGATTCATCCATTTTTTTTTCTAAAATCCCATTTTATTTGTAGGTTGAGGTACTAATGTTAATACGATCGTTGGTCTAGATCATTAAATTTACCGCCCAACGGGCAACAAAACACTTTACAGGGATGAAGGTTCGGCCAAGCAGTGATACTTGGCTACAGTGAGTACTAAAGTAGCTATGAAAGAAGTGAAGTTCGTGGAGGAGGATAGGGAAGTGCTAGAAGATGTTGGAAGAACCTCAAAAGACAAAGTAGGTGATGATCTAATTCGTTATGAGCTTGACGAGCTAAGCTTGGACCGCTTCTTTCTTGTTGGCTCGAACATGAAAGAGCAGGAAGCTCGTCGAGCTCCTGAAAGCAAATATTGAGGTCTTCACATGGACACCGTACAAGATGCCAAGAATTAATCCAAGTTCCATCAGGCACGAGCTCAATGTCATGCTCGAAGCTTGGCCTGTGAAGTAGTGGGGAAGAAGATCGTCGGCAAAACATGTTAACGCTTTGATAGAGGAGGTCGAGAAGCTAAATGAGGCGAGTGCAATAACTGAGGTTATTTACCCAAGTTGGTTATCCAATACAGTGGTGGTAAAGAAGAAAAATGGCAAGTGGAGAGTGTGTGTCGATTTCACAAGTCTCAACGGGGCTTGTTCGAAGGACTACTTCCCCTTGACAAAGATCGATCAGCTAGTAGATTCACCCCGGGCCACGACTACATAAGCTTTCTAGATGCTTACCGAGGTTACCACTAGGTATCAATGCACGAGCTAGGTCAAGAGAATATCGTCTTTTTTGTTACGGGCTGAAGAATGCTGGGTTCACCTACCAAAGAATGATCACCAATATGTATGAACTTCTGATGGGAAGGACCATGGATGCCTACATCAATGATATGGTGGTCAAAAGCAAAGAAGAATGGGACCATCTGAAAGACCTCGCTGAGGTGTTCAAGATCTTAAAGAAGCACAATTTAAGATTGAACGTGGCTAAGTGCGCCTTCGGAGTCAGCTCAGGAAAATTCTCAGGGGACTTAGTCACTCAGCGAGAATTGAGGCGGACTTAAAACAAATTGTGGCCATCAAGGACCTTGAGAGCCCGAGAACTGCGAAGGAGGTTCAAAAGCTAATTAGAATGGCGGCAGCGCTTAACCGTTTTATCAATAAGTCTTCTGATAAGTGCCACCATTTTTCCAACTCCTTCGTAAAATACCAAGTGTTTATGGGGAAATGAGTGCGAGTTCACGCTCCAATAGTTCAAGGAGTTCATGCTCCAATAATTCAAGAATTACTTGACCAAGCCACCACTTCTTTCCACCTCAAATGAGGAGAGCTACTTTACGTCTACCTCATCATCTTTGAGCACACCATTAGCTCGGTGTTGCTAAGGGAGGTAGATGGAAAGTAGTGCCCGATCTACTTTGTTAGCAAGACGTTTATGGATTTCCAAACGAGGTACCACCATTAGAGAAGCTTGTTTTGGCTTTGGTCATTACTTCTAGAAAGCTCATGCACTACATCTAAGCTCACCCAATTGTAGTATACACCGAGTTTCCCTTGAAGAACATGCTCATGAAGGCAGACTTGTTTAGGAGACTATCCAAATGGGTTGTTAAGCTCGAACAATTTGACATCAAATTTCTTCCAAGGGCGGCGATTAAGGGCCAAGCCTTGACTGATTTTGTTATAGCGTTCTCACCTTGAACTGTGAGTCTAGAACTGGGTTATCCTGCATCTGTACACAGGGGAGGAAAGCTCAGCAGGAACATAAGCAACAATCAAAATAATATCTGCGGTTGAGGACACCCCCGAGGTTCCTGGGGTTCTTGAGGAACCACCTCAGATTGATCAATCCACGGACTGGAGAATGTATGTCAATGGGGCCAAAAACAGCCTAGGTGCAGGAGTGGTGCTAAAAAGCCCTAAGAGGGTAGTCTTTGAGCACTCCCTTAGGCTAAATTCTTCTGCAAATAATGAAGCAGAATACGAAGCATTCATAGCAGGATTGAGATCCGCCAAGAAGTTGTTGGTACCCGAGCTCTACATGTTGAGTGACTCAAAGCTAGTGGTCAATCAAGTCACCAGAAAGTTTGTAACCTAGGGAACCAAAATGGCAAAATACTTGGCAGTGGCGAAACCTCTCCTTAGAGGTTTATGAGTTGTAAAAATCGAGCAAATGTAGAGAGATTTGAATTCACATGCGAACGTACTAGCAAGCTTTGTCATGCCCCGGTCAAACCAAGACCCGATCGCGTAAGCAAACAACTCAAATGCGAAAAAGTCAATCTAAACAATATGACAAATATACTTGTCATTACATCAGAGTACAATACATCTATCCCTCCTGTGGAACCATGCTTTCCATGAGCTATAAAATACCAAATATGGATGATAATCCATGGACAATGCCCACATTGGGTCAAAAGAATAATTATAATTTCTCAAAATACATTTACATAAGTTTATTTGAACAAATAAATAAAAAGACATAACGGCAACCCGTATGCCTCACGACTCAGGATAACCCTCGGTACTTAAAGATATTTTTATAGTAAGGGTGAGTTACCTTTAAAAGATTTAAGAATGAACTTGATACCTCAAGCCAAAAATCATGATACATAACTATACAATGAAAACATAATGCAATAAATTATGCTTTCATTCATATTAAAATATACTTTTGATTTTTAATCCGTGATTTCACAAAACCAACACATTCTCAATTACTCGGCTTTTCTCAAAAAACAATAACCAACATTCTCAAATTTCTTGACTTTTCTCAAAAAGCAATAACCAACATTCTCAAATTTCTCGGCTTTTCTCAAAATGCGATCAACCCAAAAATTTTTGAATGACACATATAGACTAATACTTAACCAAACTCATTATACCCTAAGCATATGAGACACCATACGACCAACTTCTTGGACTCTAACTGAAAGCTTTAACCTTCTCACATCCATGCCAATTTCTCGGGTTCTAACTGAAGGCCTTGACATACCCACATCCATGCCAATTTCTCGGACTTTAATCGAAGGCTTGACATTCCCACGTCCATGCCAATTTCCCGGGCTTTAACCGAAGGCTTGACATACCCACATCCATGTCAATTTCTCAGGCTCTAACCGAAGGCCTTGACTTACCCACCCACCGTCCACACGATTGTTATCTACTTTCCGTGTTTTTTTTTTATCTTTCACCATGACTTAATCTAAGTCATCTTATTCCGAGTACATAGCGTACTAATCTCGATATATCCTAGCGTGTCATTCCCAAACCATTTCTATTTTTTCATACATACATATAAACTTTGCATTTTACTAAAAGTCTCAATGTAAACAACAAACTTTATATTTTTCACATGTTCAATCATATGTCCATGTTACATTTATCAAAATTTAAATGCAACAACATACTGTACAAGCATTCAAAACCCGTCAATAATAATAAGCTATTATTATTGAATGATATTCATAATCGTTAACATAAATCTCAACCCAAAATTTCAAATACACATACAAAATCACATTTTTTAATTTTCACATACGCAATTGTTACATTTATCAAAATTTAATGCAACAATATAATGTACAAGATATTATCATTCATCAAGGTAAACCATTTTAAAAAAAAACTATTTATTTATTTATTTATTTTTAATTGTTCATACGTGTCGACACCTGAAAATCGGGTGTGCCGTCAGTAGTCAAAAACTTTGAATTTACTGTTCAAAAAATTTTAGGTGTCAACACCTGAATTTCAGGTGTCGACACCTGGCATTAGTAGCCAAAAACGTTAATTTCATTCTTCAAAGGTGACGACACCTAGAGAATAAGTGTCAACACTTACGTTCCTTATCATATACTTTTCACCAATTCGAAATAAGGCCTCAAGAGGCAACATACTAATCATTAACACCATCCCAAAGCAAAATCCCTTTACAAACTGATCCCTTTTATAATTTTTATTATAATCAAGTCTTCCATTTTAAGTTCAATACTCAAAATAATGCCTTAATAGACTTTATATAAGCCATTAACACAACCCCAAGATTAAATCCCACAAGAAAAACTCCCTTTACTTCTAAATCCAAGCAAGAAAAACTCCACAACAATGGTGATGTTCGAAGTTCCGAATTGCTCCGATTCCAATTCTTCTTGGCTCAAAACGAAACCCCCGTCGAGTAGATGATTTCTCTCCAAAGCAAACCACTCGAATCACACTCTAACTCACTAGATCTAAGCTCAAATGTATCAAAATCTTTTTTGGTTCAACTCCAGAGATAGAAAGAGAAGAAAGAAGAAGAAAACTCCAAAAAATAAAATAAATGCTAACATTAATTTTGTTTAGGTCAAAATAAGGTAAAATATATAAATACCCTCCTTGGGACTTGGGCTTTCTTTGGCTCAAGCAACAAATCCAAACTAAAATCAACCTTGAGTCCAATCTATTTGGCCCACTCTCTCACACCTCTACTTTCAATCCCCAAAAAAAATATGCTTAGGCCCAATTACATCTAAGTCCAACCAATTCACAAGTGACCCAATTTAACTAAATGGGTCCAATTATACTAAAGTCCAAATTTATCTATCTATATATATAAAATTGAACCCTTACAAGCTTGGTGTCAGTTTTGAAAGAAAAAATGGTCGAATCATCGCAGTGAATTTGGTCTCGATCCCCAGCTACGAAACTCATCAGGAGTCTTTTTTTTGTAACACCAAGCTGTGATTGAGTTGGATGGATCCAATTGTAGAGTTTATGCGCCATGACAAGTTGTCAAAGGATAAAAGAGAGGCACACAAACTCTGAGTGAATGCATCACATTTTTTGATTTCCCTCGTGGGAACTTGTACAAAAAGACTTATTCGGGGCTATATCTATTGTGCGTCCATCCGAAATTAGTGGAAGATGTTTTGTTTGAGATCCAGCTCATTATGGTTCACGTTTTTGCCCTTCCTATTTTTTTTTTTTAACAAAAGTTTTATAAGAAATATCTAAAGCTTCAAGCTATTACAAATTAAACTCTATATTTTTAATTTCTTCAATTAACATTATAAACTTTTCAAACTCTATTGAT
>BRYF01000024.1:9693009-9695509 GCA_030159135.1 Actinidia polygama | reverse complement strand
GTACTGAGTCAAGCAAAAAAAAAAAGTGTTTTTTGAAGTCAAATGGTATAAAATCATGTGAAATAAATATGGGTTTATTTGATTTTTTATGAATAATTTATATACACAATTACGGCGGCAAACGAGTTTATATACACAATTACGGCTGCAAACGAGTTGAGTAGCATTTTTTTTAAGTTTGATTTGAAAATTTATCGATGTTTAAGTTTGATTTACTTATTAGCCAAGTCAATCTCAGGTAGTTTGATAATTTTTTTATATACAAAATAAGCTTCTCGAGCTCACGTGTAATAACTTGTTAAATTTTGGTTTAAAAATTTAGCGAGCTTCAAAATTTATTCAAGTTTGATATGTATTAATAACAAACTAATTTTAAACGTGTTTTTTAACAAGTAGAACGACTGACCAGCTGATGTCCAAAATAAACAGATGGGAACATTAAATGGGCCCATAACCAGCTGGAGGCCGGGACTGCACTATCCAGTTTCAGTCTGATGTCGTACAAAGCTTATACAGAGGAACTCTTGACCCAAATTGGCCATTTTCTATTTCTTATGTTATTAATGCTGATTAAATTTATTTATTTATTATTATTTTTACTATTTTTTGGAGAGGAATAATAATAATAATAATAATAATAATAATAATTATTATTATTATTATTATTATTTTACTATCATATCTATTTATCTATTGGGTGTTTGGAGAGGAATTATTTGAAGTGGCAAATTTTGAGTGAGTCCGGTCCTAACTGCAAACTATAGCCACCCAAATATGAGCTTCTTTTCATCATCTAAAGTAAGATATCAAATCAAGGAAAAAAGGAGTTGGGAATTTGCCAACTAACAAAAAATATATCTTTACGAATAAAATAAATAAAAAATAAAAATAAATAAAAAAAAAAAAAAAACATGAGTACTACTTTATTACAGAATTATCTTCTACAGTAAAGATGGACGATTGATAGGGAAGAAAAAAGCACAAAATTATTCTGAAAAAGTCTTTTTTTTTGTTCAGTTTTAAAAAGTAGTTTCACAAAATTATTTTTAGAAAATTTATATGGTTGTCCATTTTTAAACTTATTTTCTAAGAATTTTCAAAAAGGAATGCATCTTTTGAAAAATATCAAAAATATATCTTTAAATTCTGAAAAATTTACTAAAAAATAAATAATAGATGAAAGTAATGATTCTTTTTTTCTCAAAAATAATTTCTGAAAAAGTATTCTGCAAAATTAATTCTGACAAGTAAACCAAAAATAGTTTTTCAAAATACATTTCAATACTTTTTTCATACATTTCAATGCACTTTTCGTATGCCCACTAGGTTATCATTAGTCTTTTAATTTTTAAAATATTCATCAAATGTTACACAAACTAACAAATATCTTTAATTCTACTTGTACACTTGATTTATCAAATTATATTATTTTAGTTGGTCTTATTGAAAAAATGATGATGATTTTTGAACATTATTTTTTTCAAATACACTTTTTTTTCCCTCACGATTCCTAAGTTCTACCCATCATATCAACGCACTAAGTTTTATTTCAATTTCTAAAGTTTCATTACAAAATGTCACATTTGTGAGTAAAAAAAAAGGTTAATAAAAATTTATTAATTTGTATAGGTTTTGTTTTGAAAAAAAATGAATCACATCATGACCCTATCTCAGATACTTTAATTAATCCATGATGTAAGTTTGTGAAATTAATTTCTTAGTTTGAATATTACTTTCCATTCATCAATTCTTCCCTCTACTGACTTTGATGAGACCCTAAAAGCTTATAAAACAAATTGATTTGACTAATTATATTGATTTAATATGAGTCAATTCAATAATTTCTTGTACCATGAAGTTCATGAGCAATTTAGCAAAACAGATCGTAGCTTTAAAAATAGTATGTTTGATGAGACAAGTTTGAATACCTGAAAAAGGACAGCTAACATTGAAATGATTTAATATGGGATTTTTTTTGCAATTAGATAACTTAGGAATCTTGTTAAGAAAATATGGTTTTTGTCTATTAATGGGATTGGTGAAATTATCATGAATTTTCATATGGGAAATTCCATATGAGTGGAAAATGGATAAAATAATACTAAATTAGTGCAAAACTGTCTAATATTAAATCCATCATTTCATAAAAGAATTATTAATTTAATAATATTCTTCAATATATGGTCTAGAAAAATTGTTTTGTTCGACCTTCCTTAAAAAGTATGTGTCAATAATTTAATCATACTTTAACTTAAATAAATAAGGAAAAGTATTTTAAAATAATACTTAATTATAATTTGGTTGTTTGTTTTAAATAATTGGTGTTTCTTGATAGTAGGAAAAAAAATATCTTTCTTGCTAATTAAGTAACATTCTATTATTCGGAACTCAATGGAATTTGTATGGATTGCTCTTATTTGTATGACACAAGAAACTAGATCAGAAGTGAGAAATATCTTCGAAATGGTTTAATTATTCAGTACTGCCGGAGTACCTCATA
>BRYF01000024.1:9665509-9675509 GCA_030159135.1 Actinidia polygama | reverse complement strand
ATAAAGTGGCAAGTATGACTAAAAAGCACGTCTCTACTAGGTTTTCATCATTCACGTAGTAAAACATCTTCAGCATGCATGGTGCGCAACCTACTTTGAGTGAATAAATCTTATATTATTATACATAATTGTTCTTAATTTTTATTTTATTCTCTATCATCATATTCCCTGTCGTGCCCCGAAAATCATACCACGGTTGCGAGGTCAACAAGTCAAAGAGTGCGGAAAAAGATCCTACGTGGACCAATCACAAGTGCGGAATTTAAAAGGAATATCCTACGTGGACACCCGTTGAAAAGTCAAAGGTAATAGAGTTGACTAGTCAAGGTCAAGGAAATGGAAGTTCAAACTATATATTATCAATTTTTAAAAGGAACTAAATACTTACCCAAAATAACATTAATATTAAAAAAAAATCCACTCATATGTTTAAAATAAAATGGGCTAACACGTGCCCAACAACGGATACATATAACAAATATAGTCCAATCATATTCCAAGATTTCAAATTTTCAAAAGAGATTACATGCTCTCACTTTAAATAACACAAGACAGCTAATGAAATTAAATTCAAGCGAAAATCTTTAAAAATAATCCAACACGGTCTAGTCAAGCTGGACCTTTGCCCTTCTCCTTTGTACCTGAAAGTTGTTTTGTTTTGTTTATTAAGCACGACGGCTTAGTAGAATAATATTGTAAAAACGTCATACTATCTTTAAAATCATGAAAATGAAGTGAGGTGCAATGATGATGCCACCAAGGCAATGTAACTAGCCATACGGCTTAAATGTAACCGGGCCAACCCCAATGCACACACACTCTCCACCGGAATATGGGCCACCCACACAAGAAGCGTAGATAAAACAAATCCCCGGGAGCTAACCGAGTAAGATTTGAGTGAATGTTTATTAGGGAGCCATCTGCCCTTTTCCTCACAACCACACCCACATCCGGAATTTTCAACCTTGGTACCCCTCCCTTGGGGAGTACCTTCCATCATTGTATCCCACCCAATGCCATGCAAAAGCCGACAAGGCCACAATGATACTATGATATGGATATGCTCAATGCCATAATCGATAATCCAATGCTCAAAGCATAATATATATATATATATATATATATATATATCAAATGAATAATAAATAATTAAAATTCACAATATCTAAACATTTCATTTTTAACAAAATTAGATAATTATCGAATAAAATAAAATAAAAACCTCTAACGTTTTAACAGGTCAAGCATGACATATATTTTAATCAAATAACTAACACAAAATTAATTTAATCACATAAATACGTAATTTCATCATTTTAAAATAAATCTGAAAATATTATATCGTATATGTATTTTCGGATTTTTTTTATAACAGTAACGGTATTTTACACATAACTTTTTCATATGATATCCGAATTATAAATTTTTAGTTTCGTTAGAAAGGTATTAATATGATCTACAACTTTTGTTTAGAACTCTCTTTTAAATTCGGACTCTAAATAACCTCAAACTGACCTATAAGATGAATTTCGAAACTTAGAATTTTATACAAATATTGTATTTTCAGATTTTTTTTTTTATAACAGTAACGGTATTTTACTCATAACTTTTTCATATGATATCCCAATTACAAATTTTAAGTTTCGTTAGAAAGGTATTAAGATGATCTACAACTTTTATTTAGAACTCTCTTTTAAATTCGGACTCTAAATATCCTCAAACTGACCTATAAAATAAATTTCGAAACTTAGAATTTTATACAAATATTTCATAAAAAGAAAATCTGAATAATTTATATGTTTCCACATTAACCAAACATTCAAATAATGCTGTAATAATAACTAATCACATCTCAAAATCATAATCATAAAAATGATGGAGCGACATATATGTATTTTCGGATTTTTTTCATAACAGTAACGGTATTTTACTCATAACTTTTTCATATGATATCCGAATTACAAATTTTAAGTTTCCTTAGAAAGGTATTAAGATGATCTACAACTTTTATTTAGAACTCTCTTTTAAATTCAGACTCTAAATAACCCCAAACTGATCTATAAAATAAATTTCGAAACTTAGAATTTTATACAAATATTTCATAAAAGCAAATCTGAATAATTTATATGTTTCCACATTAACCAAACATTCAAATAATGTTGTAATAATAACTAATCACATCTCAAAATCATAATCATAAAAATGATGGTGCGATACTACAATATCAAACTATCTCTTGAAGCGTAACGAAAAATCTGAAAAACGGTGGTCCAAACGGAGTCCTAACGGGATTCCAATCGGTTGAAATCGAAGAACTCGAAGAGATGAACAACTTTCGTGTTTTGTCCGAAGGCCGGAGATCGCCGGAAAATGGCCGGAAATGGCGTTCTTTGGCCGGAGTTCTTTGGTTTTCACTTCTCACAGAGAAAGAACAAAGAAGAAAAGAAAATGAGGGAAAGGAAGAGTTCTTCCATTATTTGATGAAGAAGAGAATAATGGAAAGAGAAAAGCAAAGAAAAAAAAATTGAAAGTGGGAGACAAAAGTGGAAAATATTGGCTAAATTTAGGGGGAAAAAATGAAAGAAAAGTGGGAGAACATGGGAGAATAGGTGGATGAGAGGTGGAGTGCATTTGTAGAGATTTCAAGGTATATCTATGGTGTAACACACACACACCATCACTAGCATACATCCTATTCTCAATGGGCCAAACAACAAAGCCCAAAAAAATTAAATTCAAAACACATATGGCCCATGGCCAAATTATATTTCAAGCCCAAAATAAATCACTAAACATTACATTCCCTGTCTCCTACATTCGAATTCCCCGAATTCCTAACATTTTCCATGATATTTTTCCCAATTGATTGAAATTTCACATATCCTATACATGGAACATAAATGAAATTTCCCATGTTAATTTGAAATTTAAATTAGTGACATGAAAATGTTAGTAATTGTATTCATAGAACATATTCCCATATCTCGCCCTACCGGTTCCAACAAATTTTCCATCCCATAAACTGTTCTCGCCTTTTCTTTTACTTTATTTTTTTTGTCATTTTTATGGGATGACAATTTTCTATTCACACCAAAACGATGGTTCCTTTTTTTAATAAAACTTCTACAAAAAAAAAAAAAAAACAGAGAGAATAAAAATAAAAAATTATAATTATTTACTACACATCATAGGTAAGGAATGGTCCGCCTCGTGTAAAGGCGGGGCTTTTGGGTTTTAGATTTCAATTGTAATATCTCTTGTTTAGGCCTAGTGCCTTCTTTCAGTCTCTTGGGTATATCCAAATATTTCTATTTTGTTCAATGTATTCTTTATTTACCGATCAAAAAAATCATGCCACGTGGCAATGCCCTATTCGCTTGAGTTAAACTTTCTTCAAGCGCCCAGCCATGAAGCGAAGCTTCTGCTTTTCTAGCCACAACGCCCACAACTAAGCCTGTGAATGGATCAGATTTCAAACTCATCCAAATTCGATCTGAAACTGAAATTGTTAAGTCCACTTTGCTCAAATCCGAACACGAGTCCGGCTTTCTTTCTTTCTTTCTTTCATTTTTTTCTCCTCTTTTTAAGATCAAACCAACAAAGATCCAGTCAAATATGAAGTTACTTATTCAAATCAAATTCTAAAACGAACCGGATCGGATCGGATCGGACATATATCCAAATCTGATCTGTTAATTATCGGATTAAACAAATTTCGGACCAGATTTTGTGGAATGAATTGGGATTTATCAGATAGGATTCGGATTTGTGATTTCTAAATCATGTACAAAATTTATGATTTCTGTTGGTTCCAATCCAGTCACCTCAAATTAAGACGAAAAACAATTATTGATGAGAACCAAAAATGGAACTGACTTATTCTAATGCAAAGGTTGAGAAACTCAATGCCACTATTCTTGAGCTTCCACTTTTGGAAGGTCAAACGAAGATCGATTCGTTTCTACTAGGACAAAAATGTAGAGAACGTAACCAATACAAAGAATAAGGGAATTCCACACTACCAAACATACCGACGTAGCTAATAAATAACCTACACAAAAGTGGGCTAATCCAGTCTCTAATCAGACTCCAATACCCAAATGAATATGTATCTAATTATATGGCAAATGGCCATGTTGTCCACGGATTGTCTCCGTATATTTTTTGAAATCGTTGTTCTAGATCAGATTCCTCAATATAACAGCTGTAGTAACGATTTGTAGTTGCATCGAAGCTCTCCTTGGCTAAGCATTGAATTCAACAAGTATCTATCATCCATTTCTCCACTATTTTCCTCTACACATGACAGACAGGAAACACCACACACGAAAACAAACGTAAGAGAAGATATTTTTAAAACGATAGTATGATTTGAGATTTCAGTGAAAACGAACTAATATCCTGCACAGAAAAAATAAAAATAATAAATAAGTGTATATTGTGCGTGCGAACTTCCCAATATGCCCTTGGTTTCAACAGAGAAATTTGACTGTCATCCATTCTGGGGACCGATTAATGACAAATTTTGTAAGTTTGAGGACGAAACAAGAACCATTGATATATCGAGGAACAAAATGGCACTTCGCGAGTACCTTGGAAAGAGTTAAATGTTTTTTCTTTTCTTTTTTGTTAGAGAGAGAAAGAGTGAGAGAATTTAACTTATTTTTAAGCTTTATTACATTACAGAAGTTTCCTTATGTTTTACATTCTACTATAAAGACTAGATTTTAATGGCTATGCATTACTGTATGTATATTTCTGCATGTTAACAAACTTTTCATGAATTTGATATTTTTGTTTCATCTAGCACCTATGAATCATGGACACTTCAAATTATTTGTCATTATCACCGTATCCAATACCGACACGGCTTAGACACACCAATTGGCGACACATCACGGACACGCATATCCTCTTTCCAGACATGCGTGATGTGGCCATGTTTGTGTATGTGGCTATGTCCGTCTCCATAGGTGCTTCTAAGATAAATGTGTAGTAATCAGAGAAGGTTAACAGACCATAAAAGACTTACTATAACCAAGAAAATAATTTTATAATATGTTTGACTTCACATTGAGATGCTTAATATGCCCACAAGGAGATATAATACTTATTTCTTTTTGTGGTAATAGACTCATTATATTTGTTAGTCTAATACACTTTATTAGCATAAAGTTATATTTGATTTTGATGATTAGGTTTATGTATGTTAAACAAAGTTTAAATACAGTTGAAAATCGTCTTAAAGAACTAAATCGAAGGTCAAAACAACCTCACATGTTACAAAGATGCAAAAATCATTCATTTAATTCAAAATAAGGTTACGCAAGTTTGTTTTAATAATATACACGCATGCATATGTTGAAAACACAATTTGGAGTTAATTTAAAACATTTGACTCGCTAACTTTCAAAGAAAGACACATTCGAGCCTAGAGAAGTCAATATATGTTCAAAGCAAGATCCGTAAGTTCCTACAAGTCGTAATCGATGATATAATGCTAATGGAACTTATAGAATGGTCAAAATATTTTCCAAACTCATTTTGTGTAGGTTTTTGAAGAAAATAGTGAAACTGCTGCAAACTGCTGCTACTGTCAAAAGTTTAGTCAACAGTTCAGTCGACCGAAGGAAGCTTCGACCGAAGTTTTAGGCTGTCTCTAGAATTATTGAAACTTCAACCAAAAGTGAAGCTCGGTCGACCGAAGATCAAGGTAGCCTCGACCGAAGTTTGGAGCCCTCTCTGGAATTATTGAAGCTTCGACCAAAAGTGAAGTTCGATCGATCAAAGTGTCAACCAAAGTTTAAACTTTTGATTCTGAGTGTCCAAATCAAGATCCAATGACTGAGATTGATTCTGAATGGCTAGTTTAGAGAATTAAATTCTGAAATGACTATATTTCGAATTGAGCTTATAAATGCAACCCTTTGGGTTTTTGGAAAGGCATTGAAGTATATTAATTTCTCCCAACTTTTGCATTCAATTCTCCAACACTTTGATCATTCATTTGAGCTAGATTTGTAAAGATCAAAAAGAGATATCTATAGTTCTTTGATTGTAATCATCATTCAACTAGAGTGTGTGTGGGCATCCTTGCTACATTTGTTCATTCGAGAGAATTACTCTGTGTGATTATTTATAAATTTAAAAGAGGATTTTCTCTTAAAAACTAGAGGAAGATCTAGTGATTCTAAAAGGTTTTCAAGCACTCAAACCAAGGAGTTCTTAGAAAAGTAGACGAAGGCAAAGATTGGAACCACTACAAATCTGTTTGCACTTTCTTATCCCTCACTCTCATAAATTGTTTATTTATCTTAATTGAGTGATGTTAGCTAAAAAGCAAACTATGAGGGGGTGGAATAGGTTTGCTTCACTTAATGGTAAATTAAAATTTAATCAAATATCCTAATTTGCAATTTCTACTCAATCATATATGTATATGTAAACAATAAAGAGAAGAGACAAGAAATTGCAAACTATTTATAGTGGTTCAGCTAAACCGTGCCTACGTCTACTTCTTCAAGACCTTCTTTGGATATCACTATCTTCAACAAACTTACGAGTGCTTGCCAAACCGTTACACACTAGAGCATCTCTAGTCTTCAAGAGTCTTCTACTCTTTGATCCTTTTCAATCACACAATGTGATTCTCTCAAGTAGTTACAATAAATGAAGTGTATAAGTCTCACCCACTCTAGATCAAATATAATAAATACAATGAGAGCTCTCTTATCTAGAGTGATACAATACTATTTATTTTTTATCTTTATCAAAAAAACTCACAATGAATACTCAAGAGGGAATAAAGTATTGAATGCCTTTGAAGAAACAAGTTTGGATCATTTCAATGTGTTTTCAATATTCTCAAGTGTTGTTTTTAAGAGCCCAAGCAAGAAAAGAGACGTTGCACCATTAAATGCACTGAATAATACCGTTCTGATTTAATCTCATCCATTGGATATGTGAGTTTGACGTGCAGTTTGAAATTTAAAACTTCGGTCTAACTTTTTCAAACTTCGGTCAGACCGAACTTTGACTTCGGTTGATTTTGAACTGTGTTTTCAGAGGCTGATGATCCTACTCTATTTTATTTCCTGAACTTCGGTTTTCCCCACTTTGAACTTCGGTTCGACCGAACTTAGTTTCAGTCGGAATTGCGCTGCACTTCCAAAGCCTTGCTTATCTACTCTGTTTTGTGCCTTGTTCTTGTTTTTCAGAACTTCGGTTTGTAGTCTTCAATCACTTCGGATGGACCGAATTTTAACTTCGGTTTATCTTGGCCTTGACTTCCAGAGAGCTAATCATTCTAAAGATTTCTGGCATTCGGTTTGTGTTTTGGGACTTCGGTCTCACAAACTTCGGTTGATCAGAACCAGAACGTCGGTCAGCCCGAAATTAAACTTCAGCTTGTTTTGCACTGAGTTTTCAGATAACATTCTCTGTTTTGACAAAAGCATGTTATGTTTTTGGCAGAGCCTTGTTTTGTTGTGACAGTGTAAACCTTTTTCTTTTAACACTTTTGTATGCATGCTTTTATTTAAAAAAGTTTGTCCAAATTTCAACCTTTTTAAATGTGCACAATTCCATTTTTAAGGTCACACTTTTTTTTTCAGTTTTACCATTGATTTTTAAATAAAACTTTGTTTTAATCCAATTGTAATCATCAAAATTTATAGCTTTATTTCAACAAGTGCATTTTAGTTTTGTTGGTTATTTAGAATTTTAATTGCTCATTAATAGTAGCAAACTTATTTCATCTCCTTCATAGTTTGCATTTAGAATTTTAATTGCTCATTAATAGTAACAAACTTATTTCATCTCCCTCATAATTTGCATTTTACTTAACAATTGGTATCAGAGTAGGACTCTATGTTTTTCAGATTTAATAATCTAGGATTCAAAGATCCATGGCCAACATCATAGGAACGCATATGGCCGAAAGCCAAACTACGAATAGACCTCCTCTATTTATCAGTAGTAACTATAACTATTGAACAACTAGAATAAAAATTTACATTTAATCCAATGACTATGCATGTTAGTACATTATAGAAAATTGTCCTATTATACCCACAAAAGAAGTTGAAGTAGAAAAGGTTATAAAACCTCAAAAGGAATGGACATCCTCGGATATCAAAGATATGCCAAATAATGCTACGGCAATTCATACTTTATACTGTGACTTAGACGTAAATGAATTTAATAGGGTATCAAGATGTGAAACTATAAAAAAAGTATGAGATGAATTAGAAGTCACCCATAAGAAGGCAAGGAAGAAAGAATTTTGGCAAAGAAGAAGAACCAAAGAAAGATCCAATCATTTGCAATGAATACAAGAAGCCAGGGCACATAAAAATTAATTTCCCCAAACTCAAGAAGTATCCAAAGAAAGACAAGAAGAACATGATAGAAAAATTTGAGAGATTTAAGAAAATCTTTGCGGCATGGGGGAAAAGTGACCTTGAGACATCCGACGATGAATCAAGTGAGCAAGAGATAGCCTACTTGTGTCTTGTTGCATAAGAAGTATCTGATGAGGTATTTTCGAATCAAATCCCTTCTATGAATTACAAAATGCATTTGATGATTTATATAAAATATCAATAAAAATATTATCAAAAAATAACATGCTAAAGAAATTATTTGCATCGCTTACAAATAAAATTGACAACCTAAAATTGCATGCTAATGAAATTAAAAATGAAAACGTCTCTTTACATGATAAAAGAATTCAAACTTATTACTTGGTTCTCAAATGTGCGTCTATGATAAAGCGGGAATTAGGTACAACATTTTAAAGAAATAAAAACTTTGCAAAAATATTTTTGTCAAAGCATCTCCACTTATGGCATCAAAATCTACATGCACATATTGTAATAATGATGGACATAGATCATATTCATGTAATGTAAAGAAGTATGCACGAAAAGGGGTCAAAACAATTTGCGTCCTTAAAAAATTTGGAACTAACATGCTAGTACCAACAAGATTTGAGTACCAAAGACCAATGATTGAGCTTTCCTTATAGGTGTGTGTCTCAAAGCAAAGTCTAGGAAAGGAAGGTGATACTTAGATAGTGGATGCTCACAGTACATGACTGATAACAAAGTTATATTTTCATTCCTCACTCCAAATGATGGTGGCTTTGTGACCTTTGGCAACAATAGCAAGGGAAAAATCACTTACATAGGTAATGTTGGTAAAGAACCTATTCTTATAATTGAAAATGTCTTACTTGTTGATGGATTGAAACATAATTTACTTAGCATAAGTCAATTGTGCGATAAAGAAAATAGAGTTATGTTCGACAAATTTGCATGCACCGTAGAAAGCATCAATGACAACAAAATCTTATTTATTGGTCAAAGAGTTGAAAATGTATATATCTTTAAACTTGACGATGTTACATCCTTTGATGGAACTTGTCTTGCTGCCATGAATAATAATAGTTGGTTATGGTATAGAAGACTTGGACATGCTCACATGGATTTAATTTTAAAACTTTCTAAAAAGGATTTGGTTATCGATTTGTAATACCCCGAAACCGTAAATTCTTTTAATCCTTAAAATTATAACGTGAATGATAATTGGTATGAATTGTGAGAAATGAAAAGCCAAAGTAGTTAAATTAGAGTTAGAATTTCAAAATTTTAGATTTAAATTTCTGCTCAGTTTCTTCATTAGCATTCGAACGCTAGCTAGGAATGGCGTTTGAAACTAGAGTTCGAACGCAAGCGTTCGAACTCTAGTAAGTGGGTTCGAACGGTAATTTCAGAAACAGAGAAAGAAAAGAGAACACAAGATTAAGGTGGGGGAGACATATGGGATAAATTCCCATGTGTCACAGATTATACACTACTCACCACACCAAATACCTAAACACTTCACCCGCACATACACACGTCTGAGAGAGAGAGAAAAAGAGAAAGAGAAAGAGAGAAAAGAGAAAATAAGAGAAGGAACGAAGAGGAATGAGAGAAAGGGAGAGCTTAGAAAGCTC
>BRYF01000024.1:9505509-9510509 GCA_030159135.1 Actinidia polygama | reverse complement strand
CCCGGCTGCACGGGGCTGGGCCATTGGATCCCATTGTCCTAAGTTTCAAGATTCTTGCAATTTGCTCTTCGTTTTGTCAAAATATCTAGATCCACTAGCTGCTTCCTACGACCAGTTTAGCAACGTCGAAAATCTTTCCATAAATATATTTTTTGTTAGTCTTTTTCCAACTTATGACACCTCTAATATAAGATTTACATGAAACTAACAAATAAGAAAAACATACAATATAATTCTAACTATTCGCCTCTACCACTCCAAAATCTTTTGACTTCACCCCTGATTGAGTATTAAAAAATTTCCTGAGAAAAAAAGATACTACATACATCAGACTAGCATGCAATGACCCCACCCACATATTCATCCAAAAAGTCCTTGGTGGACATCAATTATACACAAAGGTAGGACACTACACAATCAATAGAATTGTGAAATTTCCATTTCTTAAATAGCAATTGATTCCTTGCTTTCCAATTTCTCTCTATAGTAATAATAATGGTAATGATAATAGAGCACCATGGTTGGTGGTAATGTACATACTCAATATAATTAAAAGAGACAAAAGGATGGTGGTGGTGGTAGATAAGGAAGAAGATGATGGCGCCGAACCGCTACCGAATATCATTCCAAAGTAGTCCCCACCGCTGGACCCCACGTTGCCGTTTCCAGTGGTGGCAGAGCTGGTCCCGCCACTGAATCCGGGGTACGTTACGCTCCCACTGCTGTCCCTAATGGTGGTTACACCAACACAATAATGCACAGAAACAAAAACGGCCTAAATTACACAAATATTACAAGTAACTTTCCAAGAAAAAAAAGAAAGAAGGGTAAACTATGCCAATGGTCCTAAAGTAATTCACCTTGTGTCATTTTGGTCTCTCATGGACTAATTTTCTCAATTTCATCCCTAATGTATCCAATTATATTTTACATAGTCCTTTGCTAATTACAGACATTTTCTTTTAAGTTTTTTTTTTGTCATTGATATCTGTAGTGGATCCAATTCGATAAAGTTCTTCCATAACTAGAAGTGCTAGGACGAATTATCTTTTGCAATTACTCGAGTTAGATCCACTACTGATATCAAAGACCAAAAGCCTTTTTATAATAAAAATCTTAGAAAAAAACATCTGGATCACATCAAATTTTACATAGTCCTTTGCTAATTACAAATATTTTCTTTTAAGTTTTTTTTTATTATAAAAAAGTTCTTTAGAATTTTTTTGGTATTTGATATTGTAATTAGGAAGAATTATCTTTTGCAATTACTCGAGTTAGATCTACTACTAATGTCAAAGACCAGAAAAACTTCAAGACATTTTTTTAAATAAAAAATCTTAGAAATAAATATATGTAATTAGCAAAGAACCACATAAAACTCAATGCCATACATTAGGGGCGAAATTGAAAAAATTAGTACATGAGATACTAAAGTGATATGAGATGCATACTTTAGGGATCATGGGCATAATTAAAAAAAAAAAAACCAAAAAAAGAATAAAACAAGTTGAGAGAGGAATTTATTCAGTTCAATCGAAGGGTATATTACAGGTATATAAAGCCCACAGAACCTTTCCAGGGTGTTGATCCTATACAACAACAGCAACAGATTCAATTGTTCTATTGAGAAAGTTGGGGAAACAACGGAATCCACATGAAAACAAAATTCCATACCCTCAGCTTAGTTCTTTTTGACAACCTTCCTTGCTGAGGTCGTTAACACGGGGTTGTATTCCGGTGGAAATAATGTCTTTATACTGCTAAAGTGTCATGTGATGAATCCCATTTCATGATTGGAACTTAATAGAGAATATGGGACAAGTAAGCTATGTTACATGAACTCATTATAATTTTTTTGGGTGTGGTGTGGATACATGTATAGGTATCGGAGTCATTTAGTTCTCATTATTTTCTCTAACTTGTCCTCAATAAATCTATGAACCAAGAATATTAAGGAAGCATTTGGATCAATGATTTAGAGGATCCAATTGTTCAAAACCGTTAGAATCCACTAATTTTTTCTCACCAAGTCCTTGTTTGATTCAAACAGAATTCTAAATTAGGTTTCCTCCTCTATTTGGGGTGATGACCTAATAATGAACTTTGCTAGTGTTTCGTTTGCCTCATTATAAAAACAAACAAAAGGGAGAACCTAGCTGGTCGATTGGTTTTAAATAATACTAATGGTCTGAACGGTAATTCTAAAGCCTACTTCCATATGACAAAACTAGAGATGACATATTTAGGAGAGAGAGAACCTAGATTTTCTCAAATCGTAATCATTTTGTCTTTATGTTACATACTTAAATACCCTTGTATTTATATTATTTGAGAGTAATAATTCTTACAAAATGATGTGTCTCGTGTTGTCGGTCAGTCTTTTACTTTAAAACATTATACCCATAAAAATAACATTTATTTACAATAATATTACTGCCACATCATTCTTACTTATTGTATAATTTTTTTTTTCTTCCTTCTGAGAATTAGACTTTCTCATATTTTAAAATTACTTTGTTCAAATATTTTACCATATAAAAAGAGTATTAGTGTAATTTCACCTAACAAAGATAAAAAAAAAAGAAAAAAAAAAGAAAAAAAGAGTGTAATTAAAGAAAAGAGAAGTGTGTGGATCACTATCCTAAAAGAATACTAAAAAGGTCCGAATAGTAATTTTACTGATCTGTCATATGGGGCAGCAAATGGGTCACGGAGAGGAACCTTTTCCTTTCCAGTACAGACACAGACATAGCTCGTTGTCTACATATCAGCAATGGGACCCAAAACTTGATAATAAAAGAATTTTGATGGGTCCCACTAAAAAAAATGGCTGTAAAGCAGATAGTAGAGAGAATAAACTGAGTCACTACTCCCATTCATTCACATACAAGCAGATAGAAACCCCTATAAAATGACCTGGTGTGGTGGGGTCAGTCTTGCGTTAACGTGTTATCCACCAAAAGCTACTAGCACTAGATGCGTTTATGCACATGCTTCGCCACTGTTTCTTTTGCTGGACTTTTTGAGGGGAGGGCCGATCTTTCTTTTTTATAAAAAGAGGACGGAAAGTTGAATGAGAAGAAAAAAACAACAACAACAACAAGTGAATAATTTTGGTGAAAAACAACTCTCTCTCTCTTATAACCCTGCTACAAGGATTGAATAAAATTAGGGACACAGAAAGACCAATTATAAGTCTCTCACATTATATGTGAGACCCACACTACGTATATGTAGGTCCCACACGTATATACATGGTCAAGACTCGGGTACATGGGACTCACACCACATATATATGTATATGTCCCAGTACACGAGTTTTGACATTAAAATAAAGCGACATTTATGATATTTTCAATGACCTTAAAATAAGGTGAGTGACGAAAATTTATTTTATCGTAATTGTCTGTGTCCATAGGCACTACGCAAATAAAAAAAAATACCTCTTAAGTATACTCGTTACAGTTTCATAACATAAAAAACAAATAAGATAAAAACATCAAATAAGAGATACATTGTATGCATATACGAAGAGATACAATACTATAAAATAGAGAACAAATTAGAAACTATAATTATTTTGAAAAAAAGTTGCTAGTTTGAACAAAATCGTAGATAGTTTGGAAGAACTCGTGTCCCGATAGGGGAAGAATGAGAGAAATGAGGGAGAAAGAAATGGATGTTTCAATTTTTTTTGGTACTTAGTCTCATTAAAAAAATAATTCAATGGGTAAAAAAAATGCCTAACTTTAGAGGTTTTTGGCCATTGAATTACAACCTATGTAGACTCCACATATTTGAAAAGAAGGAATATTTTTTTTTGGGGAAAAAAAATAGTTTCAGATGAAATTTCAGTCATTAAATTTCAACTGTAGATAATTAGAGATAATTTAAAAAATTCAAAAATATTTATAATATTATATTATAGATAACATGGTTTAAATAGTCAGACAACACCAATCCCCAAAGTATAGTTAGTATATATGAATGTGTATATGTATATAGTTTACAGGCAGGGCGGTGGATATTAAAAGACGGGCAAGGAGGAGAAAACAGGAGGAAAAGGGCTCACATGAAGAACAGTAACACTGTTGTTCGGTTAGAACGTGAATATCCATGTAATAATGTACTACACCTATACGTACAAAATAGGAAGAGGATTCTATGGAGTCCTAACTAGGACTGCACCCGAGCTGTAGAATTCGCGGAGAGTATCTCTAATGAAAAGAAATGCAGTTTCATTGTAGCTGTTTGATCAAATCACATTTATGGCGAAAATGAATAGTCTATATGTTAAAAAAATTGTGTTTTGACTGTGTAGCTACCGATATACGAACAATCACGAATGATCAGTTCAGCGAGCCCTACAAATTAAACGGCTCAGATCGTCAAATGAGGTCCCACGTGTGAATTGCATGGTGGAACAATAAGGCTTAGTTTGGTACCAACTTTTCAGTTTTTTTTTTTTAAGCTTATAAGGAAAAAAATGCAGAAAAAAATAATTTTTCTGAATTTTATTTTTGTTTTTTTATTTATTTTTAACTAAAATATAGTGAAAAAAATAAAAAACCAAAAATTATTGATTTTTTTGCTAACAAACTTAAAAAAAAACCCTTAGTTTTTAAGCATTATGGAGCCTAAGATTTGAATTGGAAGTGTTCCTAGTGAATTTAAAGTGATCACCCGCTGGCCTGACACCTGCAGGAAAAACAGGCTGCCAAAAGAAATGGTCCCATTAATAGGGGTACTTTGGTAATTCTAAGAGAGACTCAGGTGAGATTCAAATGAAATGACCAGAATGCCCCTGATTAGGGACAGTTATTTTCGGTTTTTGTGTCCGTTGGTCTTTTTAATCCGAAAAATAAGATGACGCATATACCCACCCTAATTAAAGAAAATTACTTGCAAAAATAATAAAAAAAAAGTATTGTTTTAAGGGGGTTAAAGGCAAGGGATTGATTACCTTGGATCCCCGAAGACACCTGCATTCATGGTGAGCT
>BRYF01000024.1:9473009-9475509 GCA_030159135.1 Actinidia polygama | reverse complement strand
AAAAAATGGGAAGGGAGACAATGAACACGTGTGGGATAATAGGGAGGAGATATATCAGAAACTCAAGGAGAAAAGATACCTGATTCTGGAGAATATGCTGACAGGGATCTAGAGTGCGTGGACGACAAGAGTAGACCTGTGAGGGATCAGTTGTGACAATCGAGAGTAGGGAGCTACTGGGTGATGGTGGAGAAGACTCAAGTATAGGGAGTGGGCGGGAGGTATAGAACCTTCCTTCGTAAATAACTCTGCAACAAGGCCCAAAGAGGAAGGAGGACCTAAAAAAAAGGGAACAATCTCCAAAAAGTAACATCCAACGAGTGATATAGATGATGAGTAATAGGATCATAACACCTATACCCCATGGACATTGAGGAATACCCTAGGAAGACACAACAAATAGCCTTATCATCAAGTTTGGTACAATTTGAACTGCAATTTTGAACGAAATAGGTACACCCGAAGACACGAGGAAGAATAGGGAATAAGATACTAGTAGGGTAAAAAATATGGAAGGGAGCCTTGTCTTGTAGTACCCGACTAAGAGTCCGATTGATAAGGTATGTGGCAGTGAGGACAACCATGTGCTAAAAATATTTGGGAACTCCCATGCCACGTAAGAGACATTGAACCATAGACATAATGTAACAGTTTTTACTTTCTGCCATACTATTCTGCTTAGGGGTGTAACAATTTTGCAAGACGACTAACAGAAAGAAGAATATAAACAAAATTTAGAACATAATAAATCGAGAAAAGAGTAATATTCGAGGACAAATGGGCATCACCTTGACTACGAATGAGCATGGATGATCCATCATCAATACTGCTTCAACTTAGGATGTAGATCAAAGTAGCGATCAATGAGGTGATCGGGCTTGTGACAGTGCTGATAATATGGGTGAGTCCTCGAAAGATCAACAAAGACCATCAAATTCGGAACAGTAAGAGATGACTCAGATAGGGAAATAAATGGTAAAAGGTGACGCCTCCACTTATTGCCATCCATAACAACAAATGCCTCGTATAGGGAGGGCAGAAGGGATGTGTTTAAAATCTGAGTTTGAAGAGCCTCAAGCTCAGATTTTAAATCCATTAAAAACTAATATGTATGCCGATGATCAAAGCGCTTGTACTCAACAGCTCCATCACTTGAGAAATCACTAAGAAGCTTGTATCGGGCCTATTCCTCCAATATAGACTGAAGGAATCCAAAATAATCAGCAACAGAGAGTCCCAAGGTAGACTGAGAGGCATGAGAGATATCCCGGTAGAGCTCAAAGATTCGGGACTTATTGCGGGCATGAGCATACATCTGATTCAAAGCAGTCTATAAACCCTGGACAGTATCATGGTACATAAACATGTGGTATACTCGGTCCTTCATCGAGTTAAATATCCAGCCCCAAATAATACAGTTATCTGCATTCCACTCATCAAACTTGGGATCGGATTCATCCGGCTCAGGACAACACTCTAGATTCTTGGGAATGAACCTGAGCCAACTGAGAATGAGAGAGAGAGAATCAGGAACAAGGCTCGGAGCATAGGGACAACTTTCTTGGTTGGGTCAACCATCAAATCCACAACAAGAAACAATCACAAAATGGATAGGAATAACCATCAATTGCAGCCGGACAAATACGACTTCAAGGAAGAGGGCAATTGGACACTCGGTCACCCGACAAAGATGGAAGAGCACAAACAAGCTCTAAGTGCATCACACGATCAGACAAAGGCTCATAGAGGCAAAGGTGCCGATAGGGGCAGAGGCGTAGCCGATTTGAGGGTCGGGTAAGGCAAGGACTGCATAAGGGTGTGGCGAGGGCTGCTGCGAATTAATCCAATTTAATCCTTGAAAATAAGCATAAAAAATTCCTCATGCCTAGCACGGATTTCACACTTGCTGACTTGCTCTCAGCGTGGTTGAAATACTTGAAATGACGGTACACTTGTCGTCAAAGAACGGGGATTTGTGAATTTATTTCTAAATGTGGGGGATAAAGTATAGTTTGCCCAATTCGTTAAATATAAATAGTAAATACCTACAAAATCATAAATAAATTGTTTCAGAAAACAAAAAAAGAATTTACCATTTCTTGGTTATTTACACCACCATTTTCATCAAGACAAATTTAACGATTTGAAAGTTGAAAAGTTAACAGTTAAACCCATGTTCTCAAATCCAGATATTTTTTTTCTCTTACAAGCAATTGTAGTCAGTTTCATAGTTGCTGATTCTGAAAAACTCCCCCAATACCAACAGAGATGGCCAAGATGAAATGAGCCCTGCCAACAAGAAATTAAAAAAAATACAAAAATATAACAAATAACACCAATAAAAATAATATAATATGATTTTTAAAGCACCAATAAACTTATAAAAATTGTCAAAGTAAGAAAAATTAATATTCACTCTCAAATTTTATCTTCTTACACTTCTTTACCAACGGACTAGGTAAGAGACAAAAAAATAAGGTAAAAATTTAAAACTCGTGTG
>BRYF01000024.1:9318009-9323009 GCA_030159135.1 Actinidia polygama | reverse complement strand
GGTTGCTCGCCCAGATTTTTACCACAATATTTTTATATACCATTAAGCTTTGAATCTTAGAAACGATGTCCATGTAACAGTTATGCGTATATTAAAAGCAATTAAACTTACCAACGGACCCCTGAAAACATTATACAATAAAGTTGATCATGTAAAGTTTAGGTTGAAGTTGAGATATTTTAACTAGCACTTTCTCAAAGCATCCATATCATACGAAGCACATTTTTTTTATATTAACTCCATCAAACTCTCTATTATAACTATATTTTTTATATACCATTAAACTCTCTATTTTTTTTATTTTATTCATCTCTTACACACACTTTAATCCACTTTAATACAATTTTATTTAAAAAGTAATAAAACAATGAGTAAATGGACCCGATGGTGAATGGTATTGTTGAGATAGTATAGCAATATTAAAATGTTAAGGTATTGCAGCAATGTTAAATGTCGGATAATTTTAGTTCATCTGATGCATTACTTTTTTTTGAGGTTTCGTTAGTGAATTTAACTATAGCGTAGTTTGACTAAGTTGATGTAAATGCTCTCGTTAACGTCCAAAATATCAAATATGGGACTTGAGGTATTGTAGTTTTCTATGTTAATTAGTGAGTACTTGACCAAAATAAAAAAAATAAAAAATATTAAATAATAATGCTTATGACTTATGAATAGAATTTCTCCATCATGACTTCCTTGTTTTTGGACTTATACTCTCCTGCATCAGCATAACAAACTAACGGCGTGTTTGGATCAACAATTTATGGACTCGTATTGATTTTCTAAGAGAAAAAAAAAGTTGATCTAGTATCCAAACAATAAATTTAGTTTGCCATCTTAAGACAACGTAATTGTATGATCCTTTAGAATGATCTATGTGTGAAACATAACATGTGAATCATGTGTTGAAATCCATGTGAAAATCGCAGAATTATGAATCGGTATAAGCAATTATTGGATGCAGATATGTGGTGAATGGGGATGGTATTCCAACCATAGAACAAAAAGCTATAAGCATAATTTGGAAAAAAAGTGTTACTACGATCAGCTTTTAGGTTAATGAAGTGGCATGCATTATTTCTTTCAGGTGGAAGCAGACACTAGCATACAATTTGAACTCATATCATCAACTTAGGATTCCAATCTGGTGTCTTTCAAACCCTAGAAAACCCATCAATCAATTGCATAAGCTTTGGATTGTTTTAATTACCAAGGAGGGTACCATTTCTTGCCAAGTTTTTTTTGTGGTTAATTCCAAGGGATGATGAGAAAGAGAGAGCGTGTGATGGTTGTAAGTATTTTTGTGGCTTCTTGGAGATGGAGTTTTGCTAGCAAATGATTTAGGTGGGGGGCACAAATTGCATGCATGAAAGTGAAGGGAATGAATGATAAGTTACCTAACATAAGTACTTGCAATGAATGATGGGTTATCTATACATCCGCATACTTTTTCTTCCCTAAAAAATACAATTTACTTAGAGCTTTTATTGCAAAAATTACTAAAAAAAACGAGGTATGTAGTGTGAATTGGTGTAATGTGAGCCACACACCTAGAACGGATGTGGTGCATTAATATACTTTTCTTGGTAGTTTTTCTTGGTATGTAGTATTGGTGTTATTTTTTTTTTCTATCTCCCTCGAAAATGCTAGCTATCTAGAATTTTTTTGAGGCATTGTGTAGATTTAAAGTTGGTGTAATCTGGGCCACACCTAGCATATGAATGTGGTTATTGTTTTATTTTTTATAACTCGGTATTCGATCCAAGGGACCGACTAATCTGTGCAATCAATTCCACTGTCCACTAGCAGTGACCCAATATAAAATAAAGCAGTGTCTCGTATGGACTTATTCCAAAAATTGTTGATGAGGAGATTTAACCTGTGATGACCTTAGAGGCAAATGCGGCCTTTAATCGTTGTTAAACTCCCACTCCACCCATTTTAAGTTAATGTTCTTATTATTGTTTTTTCTTTTTTCATCCCAGTAGGATTTTCCAAATGCTAATAGACACACACTCATCAGTGTTCTTGTGCTACGAGTTGGGCCTCATGCATAATTCCTACCTAACCATGTGTGTTTTGTTTTCCTTTATTTGTTGGGTTATATTTATCATTTTTTTGTATTATAAAAGATATGATTACCTATCTCGAAAACTCCTTTATCTCTATATCTCTTATTCCTCTCATCTGTCTCGAAAACTCCTTATCTATATATCTCGTATTTTCCTCTTACTGATGACTAAAAATGTGTCATTTCCCAAGTTAGAGAAAACAATAATTTAAGATAAATATTCAGCCTTTGTCTTGAGAAATGTAGAGACGATAATTTGAGAAGTTCTCTATTATTTTTTTGGAGGGGTGTGTGTTTAAATTTCACCATTGAACTTTGAACTTGACAAAAGTTTACTTCCATCCTTACTATTGGTTTAATGTTTATTTTAATGATGTTTGATGACATCAATGTTGCATTATATATGTACTTAATATTGATATTGTAACACCCCGAATCCGTAAAATTCGTTAATTAGATAAGTATTGAATGGGAATAAGAAAATTTAAGTTAAGAAATTTTCAAAGCGTTCGAACTGTAAGACCGACGTTCGAACGGTAGCGTTTGAACGGCTTAGTAAGCGTTCGAACGGTAACAACGTAAAATACAAAGTGAGAAAAGGAACACAAGAATTAAAAGAGGACGAAATACACGGGATTATTTTCATCTCAGCCTTAAACACAAACACAGCCACACACAAACACATACACATACACATACACCAAAGAGAGAGAAAGAAGGAGAAAGAGAGAAAAAAGAAAAGAAGAGGAAAGAAGAAGGAGAGGAAGAAGAGAGAGAGAGTGGGAGCTAGGGGAAGCTCACAAGCTAGAAGAAGCCATTGTTGAAGCTTAAGGAAGCTTGGAAAGAGAGGTAAAAGTTTAAAACCCTAATGTACATATATGTATATATTTATGTAAGTTGGGTTGAGAGGCTCCCCTGAGTCTTAATGGTGTTAAATCACATGTATTAGAGTGAATTTGAAAAGATTGAAAGTGGGGTTACAAAATTCCTAAAATTATCATGTTAGGGTTTTAAATTGTCAAAATCCTAGATCTACCATGCTAGGGTTAGATTGAGAGGTTGGTTTCAAGTTATTGAAGTCTCCTTGAGCAAATCGTTGAGTCCTAGGAGCATTGGAAAGAGTTGAGTTTGATTGAGTTGCTTTAGAGTTTTGGAGTTCGTAGCATTCTGATCAAAGAGTTCGAACGACAGAAAAAACGTTTGAACCAAAGTGCTCGAACGATAGACCAAGAGTTCGAACGGTAGCGTTCGAACACCATACCAAGCGTTCGAACTACATACCCAATTTACTGAGAGCTTGTACTCTTTTTAATTTAAACCATTTTAGTTGTCTAAGTAAATTAGACCCATTGACTTACTTATTGAGAGACTCTATGTCCATAATTATGAGGTCTAAGCCTAAGAGAAGTCTGTATTTGTATGTTATGGACATAGTATTAACGGTTCAGTATTTTACATGTAGGAACGCCAAGTCTAGCGCCTAACCAAGGAAACACAAGTGAGTAACACGATGTCATGAACAAAATTACGTACTTTCAAAAATATTTTCAATATGTACTACGTATATGCAAATGTTTTTCATACTTTCGATGCATCAATGACTATGTTCTCAATACAATGCCATGTCTTCAAAATATATGATATGATATGAATGAAAACTCATGGATGTTTGCTTTACATGCAAAATGAATATGTTCAAAGTATATGCATAGTGACACTCGGGCTCCCCCGTGGTGGGACCTTAATCTAGCCTAATAGTTCGAACGGTGGAGTGGAGGACGTAAAATAAGTTTCATCCTACAATCGAGATATCTCAAGTCTAAAGAGCCACCCGACCTATATGGTCATAATGATATGTTATGCCGAGTTGTTACGTCTTTCATGATATGTTATGTATGATTATGTGAGCTTCAAGTTTATGAAATGCCATGTTTCAAGAAAAGTTATGAAATCATGTTTCAAGAAAAATCATGTTTATGCTCACATACATTATGAAATGCTATATGTATAATATGAAAATGATCCATGGTATTTTACGTCCATGCATCTGTTATTATTCACTAATCTTTTAGATTATATTTTTAAAAATATTTTTAGGAAGCCAACCCGAGGAGCCGAAGAAGAAGATAGCAAGTAGACTTAAGTTTTGCGGCTTAATGATCTTATGATGTATTGTATGGACTAAACCCTAAGATCATTAAGCCACAAATATGTATAAGTAAAGTTTAGCCTGAGAGTATGTAAAGTTTAAGTACTTAGGCACAGCTCTATATACTGTGTGGATGTTACACTTACTATTTTCAGTTACTATGACATTTTTTGCAAAAAAAATTATATCATTTTAAATGATCATGCACAGGATGAAGGTAAGTTGGCCTTGGCGGGCCAGCCTTCGGCCATCACGTATCCACGATCCGCATAAGCCTGGTTGCGGGACGTAACAGATATATGCACATGATGCTAGTTGACACAAAATACATATATACATTATACTCTTAATAGTATATTTATCTTATTAATGGATGTATACTAGATTCATATCATGATTATGCTTGTTCTACATTAGTATTTTTAACTCTATTTTATCATGCTTCACACTCCATCATTCTAAGTGATATAATTTTACATTGCCTATATTAATTTTACTTATATATATTTGATGATGTGTTATGATCATTGAGTTACATGTTATACATAGTGTTATATCTCTCTTAACTCAATGAACACATTATTAGAAGGAGCCTACATGCTTTAGTTTGTCTACATTATACTTAAAGTTATAAATTAGATCGGGTTGAGTTTACCTGACCCGCTACAGTAACGGCCCACGATTGGCCTAGACTGTTAGGCCATAACTCTGCCCAACCCGGAATAATAGCTTGATTCGCTACAATAGCAAACTGCTACAATACCAGCCCGGGCTTGT
>BRYF01000024.1:9308009-9313009 GCA_030159135.1 Actinidia polygama | reverse complement strand
TAAATCATTGTTTGTACTCTCTATCCCTTAAACTTCATTAAGCTTCCGTATTACGTTATATACTTGCTCATACACTTTGATATTATCATATTTATCATTGCAAGTATTTTATTAAGGAGTAATTAATTTGTGGGATTTAATTGTGATAATTCTTATTTGGCAATTTAGTTGCAAACATATTCACATTCTCTCGGTTTGCCATCCGAGGTAACACCTACAGTTCCAATTATTTAAGCAATTGGGGCATTATTGTTTCAACCGAGCTCTAATGTAGTCCTGACAATATTCAGTATCAACTTGGATAAGTCTAAAACGACTTGGGAAAATAAGTCTAAAACTACATTCACTAGAAAATAAGATTCCAAAGCAATTGAATTTGATAATTAAAAAGAGTATGATGATTTTGACACTCCCTATTTCTCTGATTGCACTATTTATTTTGTCTTTATTAGTTAAAATTACTAGAATGTCTTTTTATGTAATTAAATATAAAAATAATAAAGAATATAAATATAAGGGTATTTGAGTAATTTTACCTAATAAAATAAAAGAAATGCAATTGGAGAAAGGGGAACATGAAAATCATCGTCCAAAAAAAATACCCCATTATTTTTAAATGCAACTCCATGAAATAGCCTTGGGAAATAAGTCTAAAACGATTATAATCTCTTACACGCCACACCATCTTCGATTGGTTCTATAATCTAGTTACAACTACTAATTTAGCAATGATCAAGTGTAAAATAACCCCAATTTCACTAATTGCTCCCTCTTCAAAGCAACAAATGTATCCCTCGCAGTCAACATTGACTATTTCGTCTAATTTCTAATGAAATTTGAGCTCAGGAGTTTAATTGACGACAAACCTTAAAGTTCATGTATTTAATTAAAGTTTTTTAAAGTTCAAGTGTCTATAAAATGTCTGTTCAAAAGTTTAAGAGGTTTTTTGATATTTTTCCAATCAATAATTCACTTATGGTGGGATTAGAAGATTTAATTAGAAGTTACTTGAGTCTGTACACGTTATGCGTAATAATATACATTTAATATTCAAAAAAAAAAAGATATGAATGACATGTGATTTGCATAGTTCATACGAGGCTTACCTTTAATCGCCCCTGCTAGTAGACAATCGAATTGATCTCTTAGATTAGTTGGTCTTAGGGGAGGATACCCAATTCTAAAAAAAAAATTTTTGCATATTGAATTTTGATTTTCATTATTTTCTCATTTTAACGGTCAAGAACCAAATAAAGTAAGAATTTTTCCTTCTCTCTCCTTTTAAGAACCAAACAAAGCATACCTACCTCGTTCCATGATTCATCATACTTTAATTTGTCTGATAAAATAAAATCAGATATATTCATTTTTTTATTTTTAATGAACTCGTTATGGTGGAGAGAATTATGATTTAAGAATAAAAAAATTACAAGAAGCACCCCAAATTTAACCATGGTGACAAATACCAAGCAGTACAAAATAACAAACACATACACATATCCATGTATTCGACTACTTTAAAATACACGAAACAACAAAAATAATAAAAACTAATCACGTAGTAGATCTAGAATTAGGGACCCCCCTCTATGTCTCTCTCTTCCAACAGACATCAATGTAAATTTGCAACTTAAATAAAAAAACCTAATGTCATCCTAAGCCAATGACATTGTTTTCAACATTTTTTTGTCTCACTGTCAACGAAGAGAGAGGAGGGATAGAGAGATTTAGAGATCGAACAAAGTAGAAGACAAATTAAAGTTGGATATTTTCTATGATGTTAACATGGATTACCCCTAGATCCAGTTCAGGTCAACACGTGACGGCCTAAATAAAAATTTCTATCCATTTGTAGACGGATGTTGGATGTTGGATGTTGAGATTGATTGCAACAATTTATATAGTTGATGGTGCATATTTGGAAAATTATTTGTTAGGAGCCAAAGTGAAAATCACTCTATACTTTGAGGGGACAAATTGCAGTTTACCCTAAGTTTACTATTGGGGCTCCGTAGATGTGTCAACAGTTGAAACATAGTTAAAAGATTTGTGAAAAAAAATTCAAAACCCTGGGTTGAACGCTGATATATATTTTTTTAATTTCCTCCCCAAAATACCTAACCTTAAAAAATTAAAATGTACCAAATAAGAGGAACAAGTGCCATCTGTCGAGGGACATTCCTTCTCTCTCATCAATGCAGGCTGCAGCCATGCATTGGAAGATGACAATCCTCCATTGGCATTTTGACAAATACTCATTATAGTACTGTATTTGGTATGTATTTATTTAACAATTTAGTCAACCAATTGATAAATTAATTTTGTGGACTTCTACAGAAACGAACACAAGGGGTCATCTAAGAGAGAGAGAGAGAGAGAGAGAGAGCATGGAAACCAAAGATGTAAATTTTGTACACGCCAGAGAGAGAGAGAGAGCGCGCATAGAAACCAAAGTTGTAAATTTTGTACACGCCAACTTACCGTTTTGGTTATCTATACAATACATTTATCGTTATATATATTATAAATACTTCACTCATGTATTTGTTTAGAGTTAATAAGACTATAAATAATATAACATTTAACTACATATCCTAAATTTTAAGATATTCGAGCAAGAAATCACAAGTGTCAAATGAAAAAAACCTGTGTAAAAATTTAAGGCTTTAAAATTTATCAAAACCCTTTTTAAAACTTTAAATTTTACGAAAAGATCGATTTTGCCTATGCGGGGCACTACAGGCTGGTACGTCCGATACAAACCTGTATTTTGAGTGATACGATATATAGAATTAAGCTTACAATTTCTTGATCATCAGATAGTACGAGATTAACAACTCTGATAGAAATTACTGTAACAAATATACACTATGAGTAATAAAACTTAACTACTTTGGTTTTGTTAGTTCTTTTTCCCATTAATGGATTTTTTAAGTGATACACCAATTTTCTTTTTAAGTACGTATCAAACTCGTTACTATAATTAGTCACATTAATTTACAGTTAAGACCACAAAATTAAAGTCACCACAAAAAAGTAATAATGTAATTATAAGCTATTCTCATTGGGTAATAAATTTTTTTCATTTAGAATCCACGTTCATTCAGTTTCACTTAATTTGTATAAATACATTCTTTCCTCTCTTTAAAAGGAAAAGAGGAGTACTGACTAGCTAGGGACTAGCTTATCTCTTAATGAATTCAACACACTTGTACTCAGCAGGCAAATTAATAAAATTGTTACTAAGGATGGACCTTTTTGCCAACATAGGTTTATCAAGAATCAAAGTATATGAAAGCAAGCCAATATATATATATATATATATATATATATATATATATATATATATATATTATTTATGCAGAAGTTGGCCAATGAGAAGTAGATTAACTTTAAACTGCAATCAATTATTATAATTTTTTAACTTTCTTGACTTTGAGAGAAAGCAAGCTAGTGTGCAGAATCTTACTCTCCCATAAAAAAAAAAGGAGTTCCAATCATGGTTTTAACTTGTCTCATTGTCCCCTTTTTCATGTCACATTTGAAAATAATGGAACAAAATCACTAATTAATGGAAATTGGATTTTGTTTTTGGAATTTACTATGATGTTTTTGCACCTCTTGTGAACGAAATAATTTCATGGTCTATCTAAAAGAAGTTCACATGGAGAGGTAGGTTAACATTATTAGTTTCAAGATCTATTTAATGAACTTGTGTGTGCACTATCATAAAACATTATTGAAAGTCCCAAGTGATATTCATTTCCAATAACATTGTGGCATACTGTGGGGAGAGTTCAAGTCGTTGAACCAGTCTTTCATTTAATTCGGTTTCTCTTGTCTTCTTTAACATAGGAAATAATATTTGTGAAAATAGGAGTTTCTTACAGTTAAATTACTTTGTGTTTGTATCTAAAATTTGTGGAGGAATTCATAGAGAGAAAATAAATGAAAAAAGTGGAAAAATTTGGATATGTTTGAACAAATTCCTTTTAATTATCTCCATATATTACAGTTGTGATTAAAAATTCATCATCTTGGTCTCAAAACTCACATTGAATCATGAATGAATGATTTTGTAGTCCCAACTGATTATTTGAAATTCTAAAAATCTATGCAGGGCCGACCCCGACATTTGGGTTGCCCTAACTCGAATGTCGGGGCCATAAAACAGATGGAAACCCACAAGAATAAAAAAATAATGCCACAAAAAGGCCATTTGTTTTCTTTAACATCATTTTGTTTCAAGAATTGTCCCTCATCACAGTGTCGATATAAGAGACGTACTTCGAAATGATCAATAGCTAACAGATACGCATATAAATCGACAATCTTTCTCAAAGAAACTCCAATGGCGATTCCGATCATGGCCTCGACGATAAAGAACAAGAGTACATATTTAAAATAAGGTATTTCAACAACAAATTAACAAAAAGATAGTAATAAAAGTTAAAAATTGAACCTGTGTGGGGTTGAATAGGCCTCATCAGAGGTTTTCGGACTTCGTCGGAGGTCATCGGATCTCTGAGGTAAGATCGATCGCAGAGAGAACTTAGAGAAAGAGAGAGAGACAGAGAGTTTTAAATTGCGTACAATACTATAAGTATACTATATATTTACACCTTTTTATAATTGTTTCCCTCAATTTTTATAATATTACATAAGCAACCCCGAAAAAGGCATGAGATTGGCTAAGATTTGGATAAATTGCACCAATGGTCCTTGTAGTTTGACCAAACACTCAATTTAATTTTTATAGTTTTAATTTGAATAGCATAAACCCTAATATTTTTTAAATTCTTTTTTTGGGGGGCCTCTTGGTTGCCCCAGCCCGGGGGAGGGGGGAGTTGCCCAAGCCCATGGGCTCTCTAGGCTCACCCCTGGGCCGGGCCTGAATCTATGTTTGTTTCAGTTTTTAAATAATTTTGTAGAATATTTTTTCATAAATAATTTCAAAAATTATTTTTGAGAACAAAGACATTTATTATTTTCATATATAT
>BRYF01000024.1:9238009-9240509 GCA_030159135.1 Actinidia polygama | reverse complement strand
CCGGCCCAACCCGATGTTTGGACACACCAAAAAACAACCACATCACCGAGTCTTCCAGTTAAACCCAATTACTAGAAGAAAAATATCAAATTACTGGAGTCAAGAAAATTATTGTCAAATACATAAGACAGGTTTATACAAACATTATTTTTCATTTTTTTTAATAACTACTAATTCGGGGACCAATCCCACCTTCTACTAGTGGGAAAGCTCCATTATGCTATTAATTAAAAATAAAGAAATCAAAAATATACGTGTGCACGTGCAGTGACGGAGCCAAGAATTTTATCCAATAGATTCATTGAGCAAAAACTTTTAAAATTTATAGAATCCATAGAAATAACTTTTTTTCTTATACAAAAATTAAATTTTGTTACAATACATCTAATTATATTTGAAATTTGTTTGAGAAAAAAGTAAAAATAATATTTTTGAATTGTTGCTTTTAGAATTGACCCTATTATCTCATCTTTTATCAATTTTTAAATAATTTTAATGAGTTCAAAATGTCTTATTGTCTATATTTAAAATAAATCATCAAATATACAAAGAAGTTTTTAAAAATTTGGTTGAACCCACTGGGGACCACCTACCTCCGCCTCTGTGTGTGTAATTTGATGACAATTTGTTGATCAGAACAATGTGCTTTTATGGTTTTATAATTTCATGCTTGTGTTTAAAATTGAATTATGATAAAAATGGTGGCCAATTTGAAAATGTCACCATAGATGAAGTCATCAAATCAAATAAGATTGTGAAGGGCAACCATTGTCATGCCAACCAACCACTGCCAGACAGACATGAGAATTTCTTGACCCTGACCACATAGGGTCAAATTCCAAGAAAAATGAAGTTTTCTCTCTCTAATTGAAGAGGGTTTCAATAATTTCTGCAATTGGGATGCCCAATCGCAGTTATGGATGGTGGTAGAGGTAGAAGCCATGGCGGCTGGTGACTCACGTGGGTCATTTCAGGAGAGAGAAAGAGAGAGAGGAATAGAGGTTAAAGGGTTACGACGGGAGACGTCAGTGGTTGGTGGTGGTTTTCACAAGAGGCTTGGTTGACGCCGACGGTGATTTGGGATTTGGAATTGGGCTTTATTGTAATCTCAGCCTTTGATTTCAACGACTAAGATAGAGTGTTTCAAATTGTGTCAACACTTATGTCTCTGGACCCGTCTCTCTCTCTATATATCTATATCTATATCTATGTCTATATAATATACATTATGGCACAATAGGAGTGTCTGTGTTGAGTTTTGAAAGCTTTTATTAGAGAAAAATGTATCATCTTAAATAAATTTACGAGCCAAAATAAAGGGGTTTGGTTTGAAAATACCCAGTTAAAACTGTTTAATTATATATAAATTGAGCGTGCTTGGACATCTACGACTCCTTTTATTACACGGTGCAAGTCTGGCTCGATGAATGTATACGCTTATCGAAAACTATTAATTTACATTTTACGGGTGTGTTTGGTTCTCCAATAAGAATTAGGGTGAATCCATTCATACCATTTGCGTCTCATCCTCTTTCTTTGGGTTTTTGATCTAGGGCCCATTCTCTTCTAGTCCAACAGACCCAAAGTTATCCAATCTGGGCCACTGGGATGTATAATCACCTCGGCCTATTCCGCTTTGTCTGGGCTAAAACAAATATATATTTATTGTTTTAAATTAAGGAGATTAACTAATGAGTCAGAGTACCATACAAAATTAACAATAATTTGAATTCAAGAAAAAAAAAATGTTTATATTTTTGATTCTTGAGATTGAGGTTGTTTTCAAATTGCGGATTTTTTAAAAATATAAATTTAACTGATCAACTGTTCAAGTCAGAAGATAAGTTTAAGGTAAATTACGTATGAATTTATCTATGGTATACTTATAATTCAAATTCAAAATTATTATGATGCTCTAACACCACAAGATAATTAGATCCATAGTGATAACAAAACACCATAAATTAATCTAGGACCAATTAACATAGAAAATGTAGGCATAGATGATCAACACACCAATCTTAGTAATAGAGAACTCTCCAACGTCACCAACTTTAAATACACATCAAAGTCTCTCTCTCTCTCAAACTGAGGGATTAAGTTGAGCAGCTAGCCTCTTCCTTCATCTCAGCCTGGATGGCTACAACCAGCTGGTCATAGGGCTCACCCCAAGCACCCTTCATCTCCTCATCCATTCCTCCCCCAATGCCTCTTCCAATGTCTTTAGCAAAGCTTCTTTCACCACCTAAATCCAAATGGTGTAAAACAATGATTGGGTCAAAGGACACTAGGCAATTAGCAAATGTAAAATATTTTCAACTACCTAGTTTTTGGTTAGATGAATTTCTCGCTTCAAGCTCTACTAAGTGAATGATTCAGACACTGAGATGGATATGGGATGGGCCATGCAAATTGGATGGTCCAATTTGTTAATCTAATTGGAAATTGACTTGGCTTGTATGTAGTCGGTTAATCCGACTAGATTGTCATTTGCAAACTG
>BRYF01000024.1:9220509-9228009 GCA_030159135.1 Actinidia polygama | reverse complement strand
GTTTCTTTAGAGTAAAACATTTGATTAAAAGTAATTCAGAAAATAAAAAATACAAGGCTGTTTTGTAATTTTAGACAGAAAATTAAAAATAAAATAAAATATGCACTTTAAAGGAAATGAGAGTGTAAAAATAGGGTGAGTCGGTATTTTTTACTGGAAAAAAAACAATGGTGATTTAAGGGGGCAAATAAGAGGGGTATAGTAGTAATTACAATCTTGAAAACCTTGACAGCATGAGACTTGAGCTTGGGATTGTTCTGAGGAATTTCATCTGTGTCTTTCTGAAACGAGAACAGCCTCTTCCCTGCTGGTGCTATCTCCAATATCCTAATTCACACGAGAGAGAAGAATAAAAGAAACAAATCAGATTAACATAAATCCATATGCATTCCAAGCTAAGACAGATGAACACGAGGATATATACAGAGAAAGAGTTGAATGTATCTATGTATATGCAGAGTTTAAATACAAGGTGACGAAGCGAAAGCTGAATTCAGGAATGTTTTCCTTCATCAGTTCCCATGACTCCTTCACCAATGCTTCTTGCTTCTCACTTAAACCCATCTCTCTCTCTCTCTCTCTTTGAGATTGCACCTTTTAAAGTCGCTTTTCAATCTCTCTCTCCTCTTGGGGATAAGGAGAAGAGTAAAGTCTTATAAATAACATGAGCCAAATCTCACTATTATTGTATTAGTGTGGAATATGCTAATAGTTAGTAGCGAACCAGAACTTTTTTAAGGATGCGTCTAGATGTAAGATTTGGTGAGAAAATAATAATAATAAAAAGTTATATAATCGAGTGGTCGGGACTTTTGGATCAACTTACTTTGTTTTTTTCATCAAATTTTTCATTCAAATAAGCATCAGCTAGTAGCTTTGTTCCCCACTCGCCCTACGTCTCAGCTTGAGATAGTACTCCTCTTGGGCTTCTGGTTTGCCTTTGCCACAATTATAGCTCCTAGACGCCATCAGAACTAACGTGTTGTGTTTAGAGTCAATTTTTCACATATAGTGTCAATTGTGGGTTGTGGGAATGAGAGAAAATCGATCATAGACAAAGATGGTGGCTTACAAGCGATTTTCGATAGCTAAATGCTATTCGGCCGAGCTTACAAGATAGCAACAGTGAGAAGGACTGTCCGGAGCTATTACGGGGACGACACTACGACAGTCAAGTTAATGACCGAAAAAGAAGAGAGAGAAGAAAGCAAAAGAAGAGTTCTTAACTTTGGTCTTAGAAAGAGAAAATCAAGAGATAAAGAGTTAGTATTCTTATTTGTGAGAGAGTGTATGTTCCCTTTTATAGCACAGTTCGGCACATGTGAGGACGCATCAACTTCCATGTCAGTGAATAGGTGGCCCTAGGACGTGAATGTGGGCTAGCCCATCGCATAATCGGTTTTTGAGCCTAAGCGTGCGGGTGACAAGGGGAACTTGTCGTGTAAGTTACTCTCTGACCCTGAAGCTTGGCTTGAGAAACTCTGTCAGAATAAACTCACCGACCAAGTTATCGTTTGAAGATGTCAATTGAACTTGCTCTATAACGACAGTCCAACGATGACGCTCGTCCAAGTTGGACCAGAAGTACAACATAATATTTTCTCCTCTCACATAAGGTTTGACATCAGCCGTTAGGTTTTGGACTTTTGCCACGTGAATGGTAAATTTGCATTAAATGACTTGGACCTCTATTGTTTTTGTAAGCTCATTAAACTTGTACTTATCTCAATTTATTTAAAAAATTAAGTAGTATTTAAATAGTTGGTGACTTTTCTTACATATTTTTCTTTTTAACTATTATATTTGTCAATTTTTCATATATTTTTTTAATGTGTTATTTAATGATTGATTATACGTAAAACCTTATATTTACGCCATCGATGTATAGAATTTGACTATCTTGATTTACCATTTGATATGCCATAATTCACAATTGTTGGATATAACTGAATTATTTGTTAATTTCATTGTATCACTATTTGTGAATGTGCTCTTATTTTGTAAAAAAAACTTTTTTTTTTGGAAATGGTATTCTATCAAAATTCTTATACAGAAATTGTCAATATAATGATGTGGCAATGATATTATTATAATAAAAAGGCACTACAGGGTACTTCGTTTCTAGATGATAGGTCTACAACTATCTCCCATATCATTCTGTATGTATTTTTTTGTTTGTTTTTATTCTTTGTATTTTATTACTCATCTTCTTCTTTTTTATTTTGTCATGGAAAAATCACATTGAATGGATGAAATTGAATATACAACATAGAAGGAGGTCTTCATATTTTTGGATCCACCTAATTTGGTAGAGTAGCCAATCCCGAAAGGAAAATGAAAATAAATTAAGAAAAGAAAAGAAAAGAAAGAGAGCTATAGTGGGCCAATAATGCGGGCTTGCAGCGTTGCCATTTCAACAAGGCCCACTTGAGATCCCAAGGATGAGGTTAAGTTTGAGCAATAGTGGGCCATTGGATTGGGCTTAAGCACTATTCATGATAGCAAGGAGCCGAGCAAAGCTGTTTTGGTGTGCTCAGGTTTGTTTATTAAAATTTTAACGAATTCAAGCTTGGTAAAATTTAACGAATTGAGCTGGCTTAGGCTTGGGTCGAGTTCGAGTTTATTCGCGAGCTTTAATAAGCTGAATAAATTATACATCCATATCCTTAAACAAGTAATGTTAATTACAAATTAAAATTCTCTTATTTATTGCAAGAATATCCTTATTTTTTCTTATAAATTATGGCCTATGTCCTACACCTTATATGTAGAAAATATGAGGACTCTCACTCTTTATATTTTGCTTATAAATTATGTCCTATGTCCTACACCTTATATGTCGGAAATATGAGGACTCTCACTCTTTATAAATTAGGTAGTAATTTTTTTTCATCCTATTTTTATTTACCTTAATCGAGCCGAGCTTTCATAAAATCGAGGTCATCTGGAGCTTTATATTAAGACTCTAGCTTGTTTATTTATAAAACGAACCCAATCCGAACATGCTCGTGAACGGCTGGATTCGTTTGTAGCATTAGCCAGGATGAGGTTCGCCCAATATTTAGAACAAGTTTGAGCTATAGTGGGCCAATAGATTGGGCTTCCTGAGTTGACTATTCAAGATAGCCAGAACGGTTAGCACAATACTGGAATTATTCGAGACCTCAACTCAACCCAATTAAACTTGATGGAGTCTTCTTTTATTGGGACGAAGGTAACAAAGAGGTTTTGGATCGTATCCAAAAATACTTAAAAAGAGTTTAGTTGTCGCTTTTAAAACCTTTTATTCAATTCAAAAGCTTTTTAAGTTCAACACACAAATACTCCAGTCACAGGGAGTCACTTTTTAGCTATGCGACGTGTAACCTTTTTTGGATTTGTCATATTTTTTTCTTCGGTCTGACATCATAGAGTATCTTCTTCTTCTTTTTTTTTCTTCATGTGGGGTGGAATAGTTTTAGGTCTAATACCATATAGAAACATCAAAGAGTAAGTCAAATTGCTCACAAGCAAAGCATCTCTTTGCTATTAGTTGTATAATAATAGATCCTTCTCCATTAACCAATCACAATAAAAGTAATTCTCACTTACTTTATTAGATAGGTAAACATAATTACACTCGTCTCGTCTAGTTAGTGATCTCATGTACATTAGTATGATTGCCAAATCCCGAATTCCAAAAAATAAAAAATAAACTAATTTTTCATACCTATATATAAACTTCATTCCAAAGTATACTTTGCAGATCCCAGAAAAGTCAGTTTCCTACACTTTAATCAGAGCATTACTTAATTAACAAGTACAAAGTCTACTCGTATTCTGAGGAATCAGATTCCCACTCGTAGCAACATTCTTGTGTGAGAAGTGAGAACGTGACACTTTTGATGAGTAAGACCCACCACCTATTGGGATCACCTCCTCTACATATCTTATCATTTCATACTTTTTAGCTCCACCCGAGCTCACACTGGTAATTCACATCGTTCAACTGATAAACTCCATAGTGACCTTCATAGCAAGGTTATGAAATGAACGATTTAGATCACAAGTGTGAACTCTGATTTGGGACCTTCATAGCAAGGTTATGAAATGAACGATTTAGATCACAAGTGTGAACTCTGATTTGGGACCTACAAGAAGGGTATGGAGGTGTAGGGAGACGAGGTATGGAGGTGAGCTCATCCCACTTGTCTAACAAAAAAATGTTGCATGGGTTGTGCCACCGACCGCCAAACTTTTCCCTAGATTTTTGTTTCCCCATGTTTTCTCTCTTTTCCTTTACTAATTGTCCTTTTCCCATATTTGGTTTTGTGTGTGTGCATTTTTCTTTCCTTTCGGCAATAAAAGAACTTTAACAACTAGCTCTTCTTTTGGACGGTAGACCCTCTTTTAGTTACGCTTCAAAAATTAAATATATAATGATTTTGTTGTTTTTATTATATATGATATGGGGTAAAATCTGCCACATCGCCTTGGTAATATTAAAGATGAACATGCTGCCCCAAATGACATGTGAACCATTAGGTTTTGAGATGGTCCCATACCTTGCCTATGTTTGTCATAGAGCAATCCAATTAGCCATTCTCCATTAGCTGACAATTATCTCTGAACCCTCTTAACGGAGGTAAAACGAGGTCATCTCCGAACCCTCTTGACCGAGCTAAGACGCCTCTGAACCCTCTACCGAGGTAAGCTCGGTCTCCATGGGACACGCCACCGCCTTGAGTCTCCTACGATCTAGGCAAAATCTCTGGATACGACAAGTCTCCACATACAGGGCATATCCCACAAACGCCGTGTCACCAGTCTAATCTTGCATGCCCTAAGTCACATCCCCAGTTGCTCAACTCGTTTGTACTCCATAGGCCTACTAGTTGATTTCCATCTCGCCAATGGGCGATGTCGGTTAGCTCTCCTGGTCAAAGACCATCTTTACAAGAACTCCACTCCCGTCAGGGATTTGCCTCCATAAATACCGTCTCCATAAGAACTCTACCTCTACAAGGAAGCTACCTCTGTGAGACTCCTTCTCCATTACTTCGCCTACAATTACGGTATCTTCTCCACATGGCAACCTCCCCAGTTATATCTTCGGAATATATTTTCCAAAGATAGTTATCCTAAAATCTCGCCTGAATATCGAGCATGGATCTCCAATCTCCAACTATATAAAGGCCGCTCCCCCATTATGAGGTAGACAATTTATGGCTGATATGCACTGATAGCTCTTGCTCTATTTGCTTTGCTTATATATTCGCCTTGGTCTGATCTCTACGCCGGAGGAGTTTTGAGCGTCCCCGCCCCGGTCGGTTACGTTTGTTCATTGCTGTGCAAGTCGCCCGAGTATTAGCCGAGGTCTAGTGCCGAGGTGACGAAGAGCAATATTGACTGTTGGTTGCTTGCCCTAGTTTTCTACCACAATAATATATATTGGAGTGATTTTTTCTTTTTCTTTTTTTCAATTAATGGGAAGGTTTAAGGTAAGAATAAGCTTCAATTCATAGCGATAAAACTCGAACCTATACATCACAAATGATAAAAGAACGCCTCAACGACTAAGCTAGCCACTTAATCTTGTTGATAAATTTTATGTGATATTTATGGATAAATAAAAATATTTATCACGAGATGAGTGCAGAGTAACCGAATGCACCTACATATTACAAGGGTGTTTATTGCAATGTCTCTTTTTTTAAAGTTGTGTGAGAGGGTTAGCAAAGCTTTTGCTTTATGTTAATGACCCAAAAATAACTTAGAAAACTAGGAAAAAGATCTTTTAGTTTTGAATAGTAAGTGTTTAAATAATCAATTCAACTATACGACAAACACTCACTGAATACTTGAAAAATATCTACAAATAAAAATTATTGATCAAATTCATTGAGGGTGTACATGTTAGCCCACATCACAATAACATTAAATATACACATAAATCTCATTTTTTGGATATTTTTCTAGCCAAAATTAAATTCTAGCTAAATAGCATTTAGAATGGCTAGTGATTTATATATACACTACTTTTCTTCAATTTTATGTTTGTTGCAATTGATGGAAGCTACATTCTAAATCATAGTAATTTTCAAACTCTTCTTTCTTCAATTATATTTTTTTATGTCATTATTAGGGTATTCTTATCTAAATCTATACCCATGTTTGCTCAAATGTTCTCACTACGTAAAGGAACATTTGAATAAATTCACCTTAGAATAAACAAAAAATATATTAAACTTTTGGTCATTGTGACTAGTTGTGAATACTTTGAAATAATCAATTACAGTTCAACCTTTTATGATGAACCATCAAAGAGACGTAAAATTGAAGCTTCCTCAATAATTAGTCATTAAATTAAAGTATAAACTAGCCACAATCAATATCATGACATTTTCAATTACTATCAATTGGTTGAACCAAAAACAAGTTGTATATATAAAGTTGATTTGTAGTTTTCAATTAGTTATTATTGAGCTACATATCTTTAATCTCAACAAAATTATTATTGCATGACCCAGGAATATCCCAATTTTTCCTTATTTAATATTCACTATAATTATGGATAAAAGAAAATCGAAGCAAGACAAGGTAGTGGTGCAAGCATGTTTTTTGGCACCTCTATTTTTTGTACCATGAGAAGGAACGCTCGGAGCTGTTCTAGAAATGAATATTTGACAGTTAAGTTAGTGACCGGAGAAAACAAAAAAGGGAGTGTAAAGTAGAGTCTTTGACTCTGGTGAGAAAGAGAGAGACAAGAAGTGTTGATTACCCTTGCATGAGAGGAGAGAGGAGTGTGTCTTTTATAGTGTAGCTCGGCACATGCAGCTACGCGCTAATTGCTCTGTCAGTAGGTAGACGACTAACCCAATTGTTCAGAATTGAGATTTCCAATGACACAAAATAATGCATATAGATTGAACATAAAAAAATTCTTTTTAATATGTATGATCCTAAATTGCGGAATAAGAGATCATACCAGCGAGATCTCTCTAGATTGATATCACTAAAGCCTAATGCAAAAAACGAATCTGTAATCGCGAACTCGAACTCTCATAGTATTCTTTTTTATTCCCCCTTTTGCATGAACTCAAACAGAGTGTGGGCTCCAAACACCGAAATTGTTTGCTCTCAAATATTCTGGAATAATATGTGTAAAACACACGTAACTCTAAAAGAGAGACTAGCTGCATATTTATAGGCTACAATAAGGACCCGAAGAAGTCAATAAAGAACGGGTTTCTTACGAAAGCAAAAACCCTAATCCAACATAAATTAGAATCCTTATTCCATAAATTATTACTCAGTCCACTAAATAATTATAATTCCACTTTCGTTGTTATCTCAGAATTACATTTCGAGTTTCTTATTATTAAATATTTATTTATCTCTAGTGTGTTTAATTTCATCTAAAATTGTGAACTACAAAGTTTTATATTCCAGAAGAACTGACAATAATATCTTTTGTTTGTAAGTCATATTCTACACACTAAATTATCTACTATGTAGAAT
>BRYF01000024.1:9213009-9215509 GCA_030159135.1 Actinidia polygama | reverse complement strand
TTATATTAATGTTTTTGGCTACTGACGCCAGGTGTCGACACCTTATTTTCAAGTGTCGACACTTTTTAACAGTAAAAAAATTTAAAATAGTTTACCTTGAGCATGATGATATCTTGTAGATTATGTTGTTGCATTAAATTTTTGATAAATATAACATTTGCGTATGTGGGATTTGAAAAAATGTAATCTTTGTGTATACTTAAAATTTTAGGTTGAGGTTTATGTTGATTATCATGAGTATTGTTCATAACAAAAACATGAGAATGATTTCAATAATACCTTATTATTATTGACGGTTTCAAATACTTTTATAGTATGTTGTTGCATTAAGTTTAGATAAATGTAACATGGATGTATGGTTGAATTAGTAAAAAATATAAACTTTATGTGTACGTGAAAATTCGAAAATAATTTTGAAAATGACACGCTAGGATATACCGGAATTAGATGGCTTAAATTAAGCACAAAATGAAAGTCCTCAATGGCAACGATACGGAGGGAATGTCATAGCCCACGGTAAAAACCCGAGAAGTTGACAAAATGAAAGTCCTAGTTGCAATGATACGGAGTGAATGTCATAACCCTCGGTGAAAGCCCTGAAAGTTGACAAAATAAAAGTCCTAGATGGCAATAATACGGAGGAAATGTCATAGCCCACGGTGAAATCCCGAGAAGTTGACGATAGGGAGGGAATGTCAAAGACCACGCTGAAAGTCCGAGAAGTTGACAGATGTTATCTCATGTGCTTAATGCATAATGAGGTTGGATAGATATTAGCCTAGGTATGTCATTCGAAATAATTGGATTAACACTTTTGAGAAAAGCTGAAAAATTTAAAAATGTTGGTTATTAACTTTTTTGTGAAAAGTCGGGAATTTGATTTATTACTTTTTGAGAAAAGCTGATATTTTGGAGAAATGGTTATTTGAGAAATCACAAATTGAAATTAAAAATATATTTTGATATGAATAAAAATATATTTTATTGCATCATATTTTCATTATATAGTTATGTATCATGATTTTGTCTTGAGACATCAAGTCCATTGTTAAATCTTTTTAAGGTAATTCACATTTACTATAAAATAAATTTCAGGTACCGCGAGTTATTTTGAATCGTGAGGCATGTGGATGCCAGCTGTTTGTTTTGTGTAGAAAACACTTTAATGTAATATTTTGGATATTGTAATATTCTTTTGGCCCGGTGTGGGCATTGTTCATTTGTTATCATTTTATTTTGTGTTTGATAGCTCATGGAGAGCATGATCTCACGGGAAGGATAGATTAGTTGTACTTTGAAGTAATAACAGTATATTGTCTTATTGTTTAGTTTGACTTTTTTACATTTGAGTTATTTGCTTACGTGGCCGGGTCTTGGTTTGACTAGGGCGTGACATGTAAGGTCCCTAATTTTTTTTCTTTAATATGACGTAATTAGGCCGCACGGGTGATGTCATGTATATATATACATATGTGTATGTATTTATATAATTATATTTATATTAAAAAATAAATATTGAGTCGGTGATAGTTGGACCTATTTAATTAAATTGGGCCACCTTGGGATAATTGAACTTAGATGTATTTGGTGTTGGGCTTAATAGAATTTGTAGTTGGGCCTAAAGATATTTTATCATGGGCTTGGATGAGTTTGGAGTGGGTTGTGATAGAGTGGGCTAAATGGATTGGACCCAAGATTGATTTTGGTTTGGATTTGTTGATTGGGCCAAACGAAGCCCAAGGCCCAAGCAGGGTATTTTTGTCTTTTAACCTTATTTGACCTAAACCCAATTAATACCACATTATTTGGCATTCTACTTCATCTTCTTCCTTCTTGGCCTCTCTCTCTCTCTAGGGTTTTGATACAATTGATCTTAGATCTAGTGAGTTAGAGAGTGATTCGAGTGAGATGCTCTGGAAAGAAATTATTTACTCGACGGGGACTTTGATTTAAGTTAGGAAACTTGAAGATTGGAGCAATTCAAAATTTTGAGCATCACCATTGTTGTAAAGTTTTCTTGCTTGGAATTGTGGTAAAGGGGTTTTCCTCATTGGGGTTTAGTTTTAGGATTGTTGTTAATGGCTTATATTTGGTCTAGTGAGGTTTTATTTTGGGTGTTGAACCCTAAATGGAAGATTTGGTTCAAAGATGAAAATCGAAAATTTTGGAAGTGTTCTATCTCCAAGTGTCGACACCTTTGAACAATAATTTTGACAATTTGGTTACTGACATTTGGTGTCGACACCAGGGTTGACACCTTGAACAGTAAGTTTGACACTTTTGGCTACTGACAGTTGGTGTCGATACTAAAATTTTTTGAACAGACAAGTGTTGACACCTAAAATTTTTTTTTAACAGTATATTCGAGGTTTACAACTACTGACGGTTAGTGTCAACACCTAAATTATTTTGAACAGTCAGGTGTCGACACTGGTGTGTTGAGCATCAAGATAAAATGGTTTAACTTGAGCATGAAGATATCTTTTATGGTATGTTGTTG
>BRYF01000024.1:9178009-9180509 GCA_030159135.1 Actinidia polygama | reverse complement strand
TAAAAATATTTTGTTTTAGCTTAAACATGTAGGCCAAATGAACCCAACTAAATCGAATTAAATATCAGTTGGCCATCTGAAAAGTTTACGATTAATTAACAAGCCAAAAAATAATATATTTTTTTGCCAAAAAATATTTAAGCCAGGACCAGGCTCATACCCATTTTTTCAACCCCTAAACCACTTCCTTAACCCATTTACCCTAACTTGAAAAGAAAAAAGAAATTGACCCTAACCCACATCAATTTTTCTTAGTAATTAACCTAATTTTTTCTAAATTAGGCAAAAATAAAAAAAATTATAAAAATATTATTTGATAAAAAAAAGTTATTAAAAAAAATTAATTAAAAAAAAGGAACAAAACTTTAAAAAAAATACAAAACTGAAATAAATAAATAAATAAAAATCGAGAGAGAGAGAGAGAATTTTTCAAGGGTATTTATGACATTTTCTTTGGTCAAAGTGGTCAATTGACGAAAAATGCTGACGTCACTAAACGGCAGGGGGTTTAATTGCCGATACACCAAACCTCAGGGGGTGTAGGTGAAGTTTTCCCAAAAGTTTATATATGGACACTGCATTTTGTGCACTTGGCTTAAATTTATTTATTTTTATATTTATTTTATCCGTTTTTGATCAACTTTTATTGTTGGAGTTATTTTGACAAAAATAATTTATTTAGACTATATACAGAGTTAAAATATTTTTAAAAAATTACAATGTTGCAATGATATTGTCTATTGTCGAATTAAAATGCGTAAAAGATTCAAACATTGATGATAACTTGACAAATTTGTCAACGTTATTTATTGTGCCAAATTTAGTCCCAAGTTTAGATTTGCTAAGTTTTGACGAGAGATTTGCTAACCATTAGAACTCAATTTTTCCCGAGTTAAAGTTTTTTCCAAACCATTGGAGATGCTCTTATTTTTTTTATTTTTTTGTCTTTAGTAAATATTTTCACCGTCTGATCAAAATATTTTTCTAGTTTCTTTTGACAACAAAAATATGAAAACGTAAAAATCTTATTCAAATTTAAAAAAAAATACTAAAAATAAAAAATTTATTATTTTTATGAACAATCTAAAATATCTAATTTATCCCAACAGCTTATAAAAGAATTTGAATACACACATTGCCTGCTTTATTTCGCGGGATTCACTAATGAATAATCTAAAATATCTCTTTGTGGTTGTATTGGGTGATTTGGGAATTCCCTTGGTACGGTTGTAGTTGCTTGCTTGCAGATTTTGTTTCTATTTTACAGCTTAATTACAAAAAGAAAAATAAAAAATGACAAAATAAGATTTCCCTTACTCCTCTTTGTAATTGTTTTTCTAAACACGGAACCACTAGAGTCAGAGTTGGATATACATTTTCCTGAATATATGTTTAATTAATTTATTTCGGTTGCATTACCTTGGAACCACTAGAGTCAGAGTTGGATATACATTTTCCTGAATATATGTTTAATTAATTTATTTCGGTTGCATTACCTTGAAATACCTAGAGGTACGACAGAAATAGATATGCTTTTCCATTTAATACCTAATTTTTTTGATGTGGGATAAAATATTCATCTACTAATAGACTGAGGTAAGCATGTCACCCATATATCCCCGCCACTAGTTTCTCAACTCGCCTGTATACCATGGATATAATTGATCTTCACATCGCCAATGAGCGAGGTTGGTTACTTCACTTGATTAGATCATTTCCATAAGAACTCCATCACCTCAAGACTCCTCATTCACGTCACCTACAATTGCGGACTGCTCTCTCCATATGGCATTCTCCTATTATCATTTCGATATCTCTAGGATCTCTTTTCATACTTATCCTTCCGAGGATCACGCCGTACTTTTCTTATACGGCTCTCCATTCTCCAACTATATAAAGGTCGCTCCCCAACATTCAAAGGTATGCAAAAACTCTTATTTATTTAGAGAGCTCTGATATCATTATTTTGCCTAGCTTACTCGCCTTGGTCTGATTCCTACGCTGAAGGAGTTTTGACTGGCCTCACCCCGGCTGATAACGTTTGTTCCCTTGCTTGTGTATGTCCCCCAAGTTATTGCCGAGGTCCAGTATTGAGGTGAAAGAGCAATTCGACTGTTGGTTGCTCACTCTCAAATTTCTACCACAATAGTTTGGCGCTGTATGTGGGAACGAAAGTTCTCTAACTTCTATGCACCTGCACAGCCATTTGCTACCTCGACCAAGTGCCAGTAGCCTAGTTGATAACCAAGCTTAATATCTTGAGAGTATCCACCGTGAAATGCATGGGATCGCCAAGCAGATCCGAATCATGAATGAGAATAACGCCCTCCTAATACAGCACCTCGCCACGAACAACTACCTCCAGCGGCGCCTATCCCACCTGAGATTGAACGGTCTTGTCGTTCTCACCAATCAGGCGATCGTGAATCTCGGAGCCATCATAGCGCTGCTCAACCCAAAAATTGCCAACTCCAATCACCGAGCATACGATTGAGATTGA
>BRYF01000024.1:9168009-9173009 GCA_030159135.1 Actinidia polygama | reverse complement strand
CAAAAAAGAATTTGCAATAGTGCAGAAACACAAAATGATGCTAAATCCATCCAAATGCATCTTTGGTGTATCCTCAGGTAAATTCCTGGGCTTCCTAGTGACTAAGCGAAGAATTGAAGCCAACCCAGATCAGATCCAAGTTCTCCTTGCAATGAGCTCGCCCAGAAACATTCATAAGGTGCAGCAGCTAACTGGGCGAGTAGCCGCCCTCAACTAATTCATCTCTAAATCAACTGAAAAAGGTCTCCCATTCTTCAAGATTCTAAGAAAAAATCAAGATTTCCAATGGACAAACGAATTAGAGATGGCATTCCAGCAACTGAAGGATTATCTTGGTTCACGACCCTTGTTCACAGTTCCTGCCACGGGTGAAGAACTCATTGTGTATTTATCTGTCTCACAAACGGCAGTAAGTTCAGTACTTATTCGAGAATAGGACAAAGTCCAGAAGCTTGTATATTATATCAGCAAAGTCCTAATAGAAGCTGAGACCAGATACTTAAAAATTGAGAAACTCGCCTATGCACTCTTGATCGCCGCAAGAAAACTTTGCTAATATTTCCCTAAGCCTTAGCTGATTTTGTGGCCAAAGTTGCGCACGACGCTTCTCTAGAATCAAAAGTAGTTCTCTCCGAGGTGGAAGCTCTAGAAGAACAAAATTCAAATAAGGACCTCGCTAAATGAAAATTATTCGTAGATGGATCGTCCAACCAACATGGTTGTGGTGTAGTACTAGTTCTCCAAACTCCATCTAGCGAGCAAATGGAATACACCATTTGCATTGGATTTAAAGTCACCAACAACGAAGCTGAATATGAAGCTCTCCTCTCTGATTGAGGGTTGCTTCAGAATTGAGAGTAGAATACCTGGACGCCTTCAGTGATTCCCAGCTCGTGGTAAATTAGGTCCAGAGGGATTACCTCGCCAAAGATCTCTGGATGGTGGCCTACCTAGACGAGGTGAGAAACGTGTCCATGAACATCAAAAACTTTAAAATTTGGCAGATTCCTAAAGAGGAGAATAAGAAAGTTGACGCTCTGGCCAACCTCGCCTCAACCTTTGATTTCATCTCTGACAGAAGTATTACATTGGAGTTCTTGTCAAACCTAAGTATTTGGGTTGCCAAAATTGTCTGCCCAACAAAAGCAGAACCCACGTGGATGGACGATGTTATTGCTTATCTCCAGAATGGAAAATTACCACCTGACAAGTATCAAGCTCGCCGGATTCAGTATCGATCTGCAAGATCTTGCCTCCTTAATCGAACTCTATACAAGCGATCTTTCTCAAGCCCACTCCTACGGTGTCTCTGACCTGAAGAGGCAGAATATGTGCTTAGAGAAACTCATGAAGGTGTATGTGGGAACCACTCTGGAGCAAGGTCACTTGTTCGAAAGGCAGTTTACCAAGGCTATTTCTGGCCCCAGATGGAACCAGATGAAATAATATACACCAGGAAGTGTGAAAAATGCCAGAGGTTTGCTCTAGTAAGTCATCTCCCTCACACCGAGATGGTACCTATGACCAACCCATGGCCGTTTGCTCAGTGGGGAATAGATATTCTCAGACTTCTGTCTCAAGCTCCATTACAAAGAAAAATTTTGATCGTCGTCATTGATTACTTCACAAAGTGGATAAAAGTAGAGCCTCTCACCAAGACCACAGAAAGGAACATCAGAAATTTTATATGAAAGAACATCATCAAAATTGTTTGTCATTGATGATAACCTTTGGTTTGGAATTACAAAGGTTATCATCTCGGACAATGCCAGACAATTTGACAACGATGGATTCAAGCAGTTCTGCTCGAACCTTGCCATTTTCTATCATTTCTCTTTGCCTGGTCATCCTCAAGCGAATGGTTAAGTGGAAGTCACCAATAGGACGATCTTAAGGAATTTGAAGACGAGGTTGAAAAATCCAAAAGTGAATGGGTAGAAGACTTGCCAAGCATACTTTGGGCATATCATACAATGAGTAAAGTTCCTATGGGTGAGACGCCATTTTCTTTGGGATATGGGATAGAGTCGGTTATACCCATGGAGATTGGAATGCCAAACTTCAGAACTTCAGATTTCAACAAGGAGAACAACGAGATCGAGCTAAGGCTCAACCTTGATATCCTCGACGAAAAGAGGGAGCGAGCTGAAGTACGCCAAGCAACTTACAAGCATTAGGTCACCAGATACTACAACCAAAGAGTGGAGCACATATCTTTTATGCATGGCAGATTAGTCTTGAGGAAAGTTATCCTATAAAACTCGGTCCTATGTGGGAAGGCCCTTACAAAGTTACCAAAGTGTTCAGACCAGTAACGTATTGGCTGAAGAACATGAATGGAAAGACACTACCCCACCCATGGACTGTTGAGCACATGAATAAATATTAGTAGTAAATCTTCTAGTCGCCATGAGAAGAAGATCTCCCATGCAAAAGTTGATATCGCCAGTCTTATAATCGCTGAAAGCGCCATACTTGTACAATGTTAATTGCCAAAATTGTTTGTTATCGCCAATCTTAATAGTGGATTAATGAAAATTCTCCAATTCAATTTTATCGCCAATGTTTAAAGAGTTTTAAATCGCCATTTAGTTTTGTTATCGCCATCACCAAGAATGCCCATTCATTGCAAATGATAAGGCGTCTTGATCGCCATAATGATATCGCCATCTTCAAGTTCGCCCATTCATCACAATATGATAAGGTATCTTGGTCGCCATTGTGAAATCACCTATATTAAGATCGCCCATTCATTACAATAAGGCATCTTGGTTGTCAGAGGATGTATAATTTGATATATATCGCCATGATTGAAGTCAAAATTTGCCTTGTTAAGGTGAAGAGACTTATCGGTTGAAATCGCTGGTTGGTCAAGTTTTACTCGCCAATTTCGGAGGTCGCCTCTCTCTCTATTAAATACTGTTGAACGCCAAATTTATTTCGCTGAATTAAGTAAAATGCGCCTAAGTCTACATTGCCTTGACGTATTATTGAATTTTTAATTGTTTAAATTTCTATCTTAACAAGATCGCCAAAATTATGTTAGTTCAAATTGTCAATTCCTTGATATCGCCAACACACTTGAGATGCCATAAAGTAGACAGAAAGAAGAGGAAAAAAGAGTTTTATTCATTGAAAGAAAAAGTTAACAAAAAATCTTTGCAAAAATTTACAAGTCTAAGGAGAGAAAGCATCGCCATCCTAGTCGCCCTCTTTATTTTCTCCATCTTGGCCTTTCCCCTCCTCTTCCTTTTCCTCGGCCTCGGCCTCCTCTTTCGCAATCAAATCACAATCCATCTCCATAGCATAAAGATCGATGTCGAGATTGGGATGGTAATGAGTGAGCTGCCTCTTGCAAAAGTCGAAGCCCTTTCCAAAATAACAGGAGGCAGAGTTCTTTACTTCCTCCAGGAAGCCCTCCGAGGATTTGAACTCCTCGACGGCCAGCTTTTTGGTATGAGCCTCGTTTTTCTTTAGCTCGATAACTGACATCTCAAGCTTCGCCAGTCTATCTGCGGTGGCGTCCTGCTCCTCTTTTGCCTTGGCCAACTCCTCGGCATATTGCGAATTTTGAACTTTTAGATCGGCCATCCACCCCTCGAGCTCGCCAGCGAAACTCTGGGTATGAGTCCTCTCGCCCTTAAGCGACATAGCCCGACCTTGCTATAAAGTTATTTCATCAAACATCTCCCGACCTCGGCAGGCAAGAGAAGACCCGACCTAAAAAATATAGAAAATGCATAAGTATTCGAGATCAACTTAAACACAATAAAAATATGATTCATAAATTTTGATAGTTACCTGGCCGAGGATGTGAAAAAGCTTGGAGACCATCTGGTCGAGCTCCAATTTGTCCACTTCCTCCTTTTCAAAGGGTGGAATGCAAGCCTCAAGAATTTTTTTAGCAGTGGCGACGCTCCTCAGCATGGTGACTCTAGGCCCCAAAGCAGCCATAGGATTTGTCGAAGTGTCCTCTCCTGGAGCCACTGGAATCGCCGCTACGATCGCCGCCTCATTAGGCGTGGACTTGGCCTTCTTACGCTTAGGGATTGGCATGGCCTTTTACCCTTAGAGTTCGCGTTGTCGAGCGAGATGAGTGGCACCTCATCTCTTTGGCGCTTCTCATCCCCTTAGTTGGCGGGGTGGACGTCACTACCGAGTGCACGCCGTTCGATTCATCTACTTTCTTTCTCTTCTTCTCCTCCACCTTTTTGGCGAGCTTAGTCAAGTTGAGTCTCTTCGACATAGACAAATATGAACAAACATCAGTCAATGAAAAAGGCAAAACACTTGGAAAAGATGGAGGCAGTATCCAATCTACGTTAGGGGGTAGCCCTGAGTATGACTAGGACTCCAATTTAGAGTCCGAGCTTAAGCTCAAACTACTTGGTATAAAACCTAAGATGGGGTCTCGAACTTTTCCCCTAAGCACCTTAGCAAGGTTAGATCGGGAATATGAGGTAAGATCCTCCTTATTTTCCTCCTAATAGTTCCTATATATTCTAGTGATTCCTCTTGAGAATGGCTGTCACTCTGAGGGCGTTCATCTCGGGGATGGAGAGACTCACCCACGTTGTCCGAAGAGAAAGATGCACCACCTGCGAGTCAGTCCTCTCCATTGTCCTCTTCACCAGACGCCATGGACTTGGGAGGGCCAAAGCTCCTACGAAAGGATTTGGACTCGAGGAGCGCTTGGACCGAGTAGAGTCCCTCCTCATCTACCGACCCAAAAATGTTATCAAATCTTTCTTGCTCGTCCCCGAATAGTTTGGGCAGATTGTTGCAGTTTATCTAAAAAAGATATCAGATGAATATTAGTGCTTGAACATTTTAAGAACAAAAGGAAAACTAGTAAATGATGAGGCTGACCTGGGGTACCCCATGATCTTGGGACCTTTGGAACCCCAACTTCCCGAGACAACCCTTCAGGGAACTCCCAGCCATCCCCCGAGACAAAGAACTTTCTCTTCCATCCCTTTACATTGCTGGGATATCCTCCG
>BRYF01000024.1:9108009-9110509 GCA_030159135.1 Actinidia polygama | reverse complement strand
AATATAGGGGACCCCCCATCCATTTTCGTTCTTCACTGTTGTTACCAGACTGCTGACCCTGCTCCGACGCGCACCTCGCCCTAAACAACTCGCCTCTTCCCAACTTCAGTAAGTATCCGCTACCATTGCCTTTTGTTTTCATTATCCTTTAGTGCATGTCCAGTAGGGCCAAGTTAGAAGATGAAAGTTTAGAAAATTCTCTACCTTCTTGGATATCCGACCACCTAGGAGGGAAGTCCTATATGACTGACGATGTAAACCAATCCCCCTCTTCGCCCCCTGAAGACTCCATTCACGGCAATATGCCCGCCAATATGGATACTTCTAACCTTGCAAAGGAGGTCAACATAATGACCCAAGGTGACTTAGATCAACTTAGGGAAACATATTATTTTCCTCCTGGAGTCCAAACAAGGATTCCTAGAGAGGGCAAGACGATTTTGTCTGCTCGCCCAGGCGAGGTGACTTTTTATGAGGCTGCCTTTTCGGCTAGTTTGAGGTTCCCTATTCATCCTATCGTAAAGGAGAATTTTGAGCCATTACAAAATTTGTTCTGCCCAACTTTCCCCCAACGCCTGGCGAAGTATCATATGCTCGTTAGTCATTTGGCGATACTTCAAACGCCACATGTCCTACGACGAGTTTAGGTGCATGTACTCCCTCAGCCCGCTGCTAGAATCGGGATGGTACTACTACAAGTCCAGGCTTGACAAGAACATACTGAGAAGAGCGCCGAACAATGTGAAGGGATGGAAAAAGAGGTTCTTCTTTGCCTCAGGAGATGAATGGGAGTTTTTTTCGAGCATGCCTTCGAGCGCAGAAATCCCGCGAGTTCCCAGATCTTGGGGAGTTCCAGGTAGGTTCCCTTGCTTTACTTTAATTTTGTTTTTGATGTATTTCAGCTCGCCTTACTGACATTAATAGTTATTTCAGAGAAAAGAGTCCACAAGTTGCTCGCCTTGTCCGAGACCGAGGCGAGGAGGATGACGGAGGTCCTTGACAAGATACACCCTGGGAGCTATTTTAAGGTTCCGAAGGTCCTATCTTCTAGGACTTTCCAAAAGTACTTCACCCGCGGACGCATGGAGATCTCATCCAGTGGCAGGGATAATGCCTAATCCGAGGGAGGCAAAAGTACTTCGGGCGACAAGGGTGAATTTTATCCTTCCCGAGGCGATCTTTAGCACAATAGTCCTATCCGAAATGATTCCGTAGAATGCCTAGGAGTTATTAGGGGAGATATAGGGAGAATAGCTAGGAGAGTCTTTCCCGACACTCCAGATTTGACTCTGCTCAAGTGGTTAGGGGGCAAGGTCAAGGACCCTTTCTCGGATCTTTTGCCAAGGAATCCCTTATCGGGATTTCTGAGCTCCAGCTCGAACTATGAGTTGGAGTTTGGATCAAACTTAGGGCTGCCCCCGAGCTTAGATCGGATGGTATTTCCTTTTTAACTTATCTAAGTTTATTTCTTTTGTCGTCTGATGTTTATTTTGATCTTGTAGCTATGTCTTCTCGGATCAGCTTGTCCACCCACACCAAAAGGGCGGGAGAGAAGAAAGTCACGACCAAGGACGCGAGCTTGGGGGTGGAAGCCATCCCGCCCTTGAAGGGGGGCATTATTCAAGAGAAAAGGCCTCGGGATGGTGCTTAAGTCTCCTCACCCACCGAGAAGGGCGAAGGGGGTGGTTCCAAAGTCAAGGAAGCCATGTTGCCGCCCCCGCCTAAGAAGGCCAAATCCAGCAGGGGGTGAGTGATGTATCTCGGCAACCACTGGCGCCAGGAGAGGGTCCATTCGCATCATCGGGTCAAAACCTAGGCCTCGGGGCTTCATTGATATCAAGCGCCCCGGTTGCGCAAAAAATATTGTCCGAGGTGATCTGCCCGCCGACAAGGAGAAGGTGGATCAGTTCAGTAATTGGTCACCAAGTCTTTCCACGCCCTTGGCCAGGTACTTGGCAGTTTACATTGTTTCATACTTGTAATTCTTCTTTTTTTGGCGCTCATGTAGGGTTGTTTATAGCAGGCGGTCGTGCTCGTCTCTGCCCTCGCCATTCGAAGCCAAGACCATCAGAATGATTATCATTTCCAGCTCGCCCGCGTAGACCCAACTGAACTCGGGATGGTTAACGCCCAAAATTGAGCTTTCAAGGCGGAGAATGATTTGGCCGAGTTGAGTGAACGGGCAATGAAAACTGAAGCTGAGCTGAGCGACTGGGCGATGAAGACTGAGGTCGAGCTGAAGGAGAAATCTGAGGCTATGGCGCGGTTGGATGCCGAGGTGGCTGAGCTTACTAAACAGTTGGCCTTTGCCAAAAAGCTTTTCATTGACGAGTTCAAATCCTCAACCGATTTCAAGGATGCAGTTATAGATGCTGCTGCCACATATTTTGGCGAGGGTTTTGAATTCTACAAGAGGTAGCTTGCTCGCCATCACCCTAATCTTGGCCTTGATTTGGCAAGTATGGAGATGGATGTCGACTTGGCCGAGGAGGAGGAAATG
>BRYF01000024.1:9100509-9103009 GCA_030159135.1 Actinidia polygama | reverse complement strand
CAAGGTGGAATGCAGGTCGTTGGTTAGTTTAGTACCAATCATAACATGGCGATCTGGATAATTTGGGTGTATGGAGATGGGAGCAACTTTCTCAAGGGTTTGGTATTTTTGATTTTTCGGGGATCCACCAAGACAACCAGTTCCACCTCATCCCTTAGAGGTTCTATCTCGGCATTGGCGATCTGTAATTGCTATTGGATGTTTGAGGTTTCTGTCTTCATGGCCGAAATAAAGCATTGCCTTGTCACTTTCTGGTTGCCTCTTACCTTGCCCACCCCCTAGAAGTGGGGAATTTCATCTTCAGGTGGTAGGTTGAGGTGATTGCTTTAACCCCTCCTAAGGTAGGGCGACCTAAAATTGCATTATAAGGCGAAGGGGAAATCTTCGACGACGAAATCCTACCAAATGGTGGTCTGATGTGGCTCTGTTCCCAGAGTTACCAGCAATTTGATCTATCCAAGCGGGTGCATCATATTTCCTCCCGAACCTACTAGTGGAGTGTGGAAGGGATGGAATTTATCCAGTCCGATCTTTATTTTCTCAAATGCCGAGATAAACAAGACATCCGCTGAGCTCCCATTGTCGATCAAGATTCGCTGAACATTGAAGTTGGCGATGACTGTCGATACGACCAAGGCGTCGTCATGAGGAAGGTGTAGGCCTCTTAAATCATTATTGTTGAAGGTGATAGGCGGATGAGTATCAATAACAGGCGAGAAGAGGTTGTAGATTTCTTCTTCAGCTCGCCGACTGGGGCTCCTAGCATGCCTCTTTCTGGAAGAATTAGAGCATCCACCAGATCCAAATTCACCATGAATTACTTGTATGTCACTTGCAATTAGTATGTTGTCGCCATGTCTCCTTTATAGCGAGTGGGGAGGTGGGCGATCAACTACATACTTCCTCAGATATCCCTTTTTGATAAGGTCAGCGATATGTTCCCTCAAATGGAAATAGTCTTCCGTGTCATGGCCGTGGTCCCGATGGAATTCACAATACTTGTTCTTATTCTTCTTTCGAGTATCGGTTTTGATTTTTTTGGCCCATTTAATGAACTCTTCAGGCTTAATCTCGGTGAGTACTTAGGCGATGGAGCATTGAGAGTTGGCAAAATCATTTTCGGGCGGCGAGGTTAAGTACGAGGACGCCTTTTGTTTGCCTACTCCAAACCTCGATCAAATTTTTTGCTCCTTGTTTCCTCCTTGTAGGCGGACCGCCTCGTATGAGGCTTCTTCCTCTTGTGGTCGTATTTCCCTCGTCGCCTCCGTTTTACTTCAGCTAACTCTTCCGTGGTGATATACTTGTCAGCCTTGCTCTGGAGAACTGACAAGGTCTCAGGTACATTCTTAGAGAGGGAGTCAAATAGTTGACCGAGGCGAAGTCCTTCCATCATGGACATAATCACTATCTTGTCACTAGGGTCCTCCACTTCTAGGATAGCTTGGTTGAACGGCTTTACGTAGTCTTTCAAACTTTCCGTTTTTCTCTGATGAATAGTGAAGAGATGAGAAACGTTCTTCTGGTGGATTCTATAGTTCATAAAGTTGGCGACAAAAAACTTACTTAGGTCGCCGAATGAGTCAATGGTTCCCGCATGTAGTTTTCTAAATCATGACCTCGCCGACCCTTTTAAAGGGGCAGCAAATGCTTTGCACATTACCTCATCCGAATAACCTTGGAGCGACATCAAGCTCTTGTATGAATCTAAATAGTCCATGTGATCCATTTTGCCCTCGTAGGTTCCGAGCTGACTGGGTAGCTTGAACTTGGAGGAAATCCTGGCTCTCAACACCCTCTTTGTGAATGGTGGCTCGGTCTGCTTGATCAAAGCATCCACGGTTACTGGAATGCCTGCCCTAGTATTGATGGCGTCAAGGCGGGCGTCTAGATCTTTGATCTTTCGGGAGGTGGAAGTGCTTCGACATCTAGGCTTCTGGTCGTTTCGGCGAGAAGATCTTCCTCTCCTGACTTTCCCGCCTTCAACCTCATGAGCTTGGCTAGATTGGGACCCTGACGAGTCACTCCTTTCACGTTGACGAGGTGTGGGAGATTGATGTTGCCCGACTCGACCAGTGCTATGATGACTTTGGGATACTTCGTCACCAGACCGACGAGGTGGGCAAGGAAGGTTATTTTCAGGAGTGGGGATTGGAGGAATCTATGATGGGTTAACTGCAAGGAACTGCAACAAATAGGCGTTATTTTCGTGCATGACTCTCATCTGCTCGGCATATCGTGTATCTCACGCTGAAGGCCTTCTAGATTTAGAGTCTGGATGGTATTGGCCATAGAATAAGCTCTGTTGTCCAAAGGACTGCTGGCACTTGGTCTAGACAATAAACGGCTACGCAGGTGCATAGAAAGTTGATAACTGTCGTTCCCACAGACTGCGTCAAACTGTTGTGGTAAAAATCTAGGGCGAGCAACCAATAGTCAAGTTGCTCTCGATGGCGAGGTGATAACCTCGACTAAGGCCGGGGTGAGGCCGCTCAAAATCCCT
>BRYF01000024.1:9080509-9090509 GCA_030159135.1 Actinidia polygama | reverse complement strand
CGAGTACAAATTTGATCTTAGAGTTCGAACGCCAAGAAGAAAAATGATGATTACCGTTCGAACTCCCTTGCTTACAGTTCAAAATATGCGAGGTCTAAAAATTGGATTTTTGCCTTAGGGTTCAAACTTCTCTTTTAGAGTTCGAACGCCAAGGCAAATTTAACGATTTTTTTTGGAAACTAATCTAAGTATTTTGACCATAACTTTTTACTTCAATCTCCAATTGATCTGATTTTTTGATGCGTTGGAAAAAAGAATTCAAGATATAGAACTTTGTATCTAATAGTCATTTGCTGAATTGAGCTCTAAGGTAGCCAAAATTGAGCTGGAACGTACGGGTCAGAAAAGGAAACTTGGCAGAAATCCTAAACCTACTAGGACTCAAATTTGTAAAGTCCTATAAATACTTTCTTATATCTTGTAAACGAAATATGCTTTATTTTTAGGGTTTTTATAGCCTTTTAATTTAGTTTTCATATTGCTCTTAGATTTTATATTATTTTTGTAATTACTTTCTAGTTTTTATTAATCTAATACAAGTTTTTACCATAATACTTTCTATACATCTTTGTTTATTTTCGTTAATCATGCTTGGCTAATTTTTTCAACTCGAAATCAATTGTGAAGGTTGATTGGAGATCGAGGATGAACAATGGAGGTATTTTAATATCACCGCTATATTTTCTTGTTTTTTATTTTTCTTCTTCTTCGTTTTAGATAGTTTCGAAAACATAGGACGTCCGATTATGTTCAGTAACACATATGCATGAGTTGTTGCCTTAGTATATATGCTGCCTTGTAACGTTTATGCGTGAAGTGGGTTCATCATATGTGCCACGTGAATCGATGATGCACGGCCTTGATTATAATAACTAGATTTATTATAAGTAACGTTTATACATAAATTACTGGCTCAGTATATACGCTGTCTTGTAATGTTTATGCGTGAGTTGGGTTCATTATATTTTTTGCACGAATTGAAGATTGAAAGAAAAATTATTTTTAAAAGCTAAATCTTCTGAATCCGAGACTCACGATTTAGTTGAAGGATTTGAATTATAAGAAGCCTCCATTGAGATTCTGAGAAACCCAATTGATTGGATCAATTGATTCTGAGTCGTTTTTATTATCATTTTAATTGCTTTCCTAATTTAGAATTAGTTTAATCAACCAAAAATTAAGAAATACGATTTTTATTTTCTCTTTTTTAAGCATAAGTTAGGATTGAGGTGATTGTTTTAGTTATCTTATTTTTTACCTTGATACTACTCCTCGTGGATCGATACTCGTACTTCGAGATTTATTATTACTTCGCGACCCATACACTTGCAGTAAGAAATTCACGTTTGGGAGTGAATCAACACCAAGCCATTAAATTCGTCACCCCTGAGGTGAAGAAACCCTTTATGCAGACCAAGTGGCAGTCAAGCAATGTTATCTTTCCATGGTCTCCACTAAGATAACCATGAAAGAAATGCAACTGGTCGAAGAAGAGCATGAGGTGCTGGAAGATGTCGAAAGGAACCCCGAAGCCAAAATTGTGGAGGACCTGATACGTTATGAACTGGATTAGCCAAGCTCAGATCGTTTCTTTCTCACTGGTGCAAACTTGAAAGAACGAGAAAGAACTGAGCTCATCGAGTTTCTAACAGATAATATTGAGGTCTTTGCATGGACATCATACGAAATGCCTGAGATCGACCCCACCTTTATCAGACATGAACTGAACGTCTTTCCTAAGTCCCACCCAGTAAAACAACAGGGAAAATGTTCGCAACTAAGCACATAGACGCCGTAATATAGGAGGTAGAAAAATTAAAAGACGCAAGTACAATAATGGAGCTTCTTTACGTGAGCTGGCTATCCAATACGGTAGTGGTAAGAAGAAAACTAGCAAGTGGAAGGTCTACGTCAACTTCACAAGCCTTAACCGAGCTTGTTCGAAAGATTGCTTTCCTTTTTCAAAAATTGATCAACTGGTGGCCTCTACCGATGTTATGACCAGATAGCAACGCACGAGCCTGATAAAAAAAAAACTACCTTCATCACCCCCACGACATATTCTATTACAAGATCATGCCTTTTGGGTTGAAAAATGCTGGAGCTACACATCAGAGGATGATCACCAAGATGTTCGAGCCAATCATGGGAAAAGCTATGGACTCTTAAAAGTAAGAAAGAGCCAAACCATTTAGGGGACCTAGCTGAGGTGATTGCAATATTTAAAAAACACAGGCTAAGATTGAATGCATCCAAGTGCACCTTCGGGGTAATCTCAGAAAAACTCCTAAGGCACTTGGTGACTCGACGAGGGATCGAAGTAAATCCAGAACAAATTATGGCAATCAATGACCTTGTCAGCCCAAGAACTGAGAAGGAAGTTCAAAAATTGACCAGAATGGCAGCAGTACTAAGATGATTCATTAATAAGTCCTTTGACAAATGTCGTCCATTTATTCAACTACTTCGCAAAAACAAAAAAAAAATTCTAGAATAAGCACTCTAACAGTTTAAAGAATAGTTAACTAGACCACCACTTCTTTCCACCCCGAATGAAGGAGAACTGCTCCATGTCTACCTCGCCATCTTCGAACACGCTGTTAACTCGGTGCTTCTAAGGGAGGTAGATGGAGAGAAGCGCCTGATCTATTTTATTAGCAAGACGTTTACAGATTTCCAAACAAGCCTAACAAGGTACCTACTACTGGAAAACTAGTACTGGCTCTAGTTTTAACTTTGCATAAACTCATGCACTATTTCCAAGCACATCCCATCACTGTATAGACCGAGTTTTTGCTAAAAAATATCTTGTTTAAAGAAAACCTTTCTGGGTGACTCTCCAAATGGGTCGTCGAGCTCGGACAATCAGACATAAAATTTTTGCTAGGGGCAACAATAAAAGGACAAGTTTTGGCTGAGTTCTTACCCCGAACTATGAGTCCAAAATAGGGTTGCCCTGCGATTGCACATAGGAAGGAGAAGGGCTCGACAAGAAAATCAGCCGAGACCAAGTCAGCACTTGAGGGTCCCGAGGTTATCAAAGAACCGCCTTAAGTCACAGAGGTAACCACTAATTGGGAAATCACTAAGGGTCCCGAGGTTGATATAGAACCACCTCAGATTGATCTTTCCTCAGCATGGAAGATGTTCATTGACGGAGGGGCAATTTTCGAGTACTACCTCAGGCTGACTTTCCCTACGACAAATAATGAGGTGGAATACGAAGCTTTCATTGGGGGACTTCAGTATTCCAGCAAATTGAAGGTTCTCGAACTCCATATTTTTAGTGATTCAAAACCAGTAGTCAACCAAGTCACAGAAAAATTTGAAATTCGGGAAGCCAAGATGGCTAAGTACTTGGTAATCACGAAGACCTTCCTCATTGAATTCAAAGCAGTCAAAATCAAGCAAGTCAGAAGGGACTTAAATTCACATGCAGATGCATTAGCAGGATTGACATCGATTTTCGAGGGAGAAATGGGTCATACCATTGAAGTTGACTTGATCTCGGTTCTTAGCCACAAAATGAATCAGGAATCTGTCTTAATCAACACTAAGGGGGATGGACCCAATTGCATTTTTTATGATATGACAAGCTGCCAGAAGACAAGTGGGAGGTGCACAAACTTTGAATAAAGTAGCAAGGTTCTAGATCTTCCCTCAGGTGACTTACACAAAAGATCATATTAGGGGCCCTACCTACTGTGCGTCCACCCAAGGCTTGCTGAAGATGTATTGTTTGAAATCCATGAAGGCATTTGCAGACTACACTCCGGGAGAAGATCATTGGCCCACTGAGCTCTGACTTAGAGATATTGGTGGCCCTTCATGCAAAAAGATGCCCAAGTATATGTCCGCAAGTGTACAAAATGTCATCTCTCTTCTCCCCCCTAATTCATCAGTCAGCAAGGGACTTGACCCCTCTCGCAAGTCCATGGCCTTTTGTCCAAAGGAGAATGGACATCGTGGGGATCCTTCCCCGAGCTCCGAGGAATAAGAAATTTTTGTTAGCAAACACATACTATTTCACCAAATGGGTGGAGGCCGAACTACTAGCTCAAATCACAAAAGCAAACATAAACAGATTCATCCACAAAACCATCTTATCAAGATTTGACGTCCCTAAAGCATTCATATCAGATAGCAAAACATAGTTTGTAGGGCAAAAAGTCACAGATTTGTTGAGTCAGCTAAAGTTCAAATTCTACAACTCAATACCGAGCTATCCTCAGTGCAACGGGCAAGCCGAGGACACTAACAAAAAAAATTAAGAATAGGAAAAGAGGCTTGAAAAAGCCAAAGGTAAATGGGTCGAGGAATTGCCAAACGTGTTGTATGCCTATCGGACCATGCCGCGAAAAGCAACGAATGAAACGCCTTATGCTTTGGAATTTGGATTCGAAGCTGTAATCCCGTTGAAGGTCGGTTGCCCATAATATGAACCTAAGCATATGACATCAGTCACAACACGAATGTTCTGGCTCGGGACCTCGATCTTGCTGACAAATGAAGAAAAAATGCACTAATACGATTGGCGAACTACCAAAAGTAGGTATAGCCAAGACGAACAACCAAAAGTCTAACATAGACAATTTTTAGTTGGAGACTTTATTTTGATAAAGGTTGTTGGAAATACTAAGGACCCAGTGGACGAGAAGCTCGGTCCCAATTGGGAAGGTCCATACAAGATAATCAAGCTTGCCGTCAAAGGGCGCCTACTATCTTGAAGACCTCGACGGTAAACAAATCCCGAGACCCTAGAACTCCAACAACTTGAGGAAGTACTATTAGTAAAATGTAAATCTCTAAATCGATCTTGTAAATATGTCAGTTACACCTCTAAAAAATTATTGTCACAAACTCTATTTGCTAGCATAATCAAAACTATATGCTTTCTTTATTATGAAAATAGTCTGACCATATGAAAGACTTGGTCTAAAAACTTTCAAAAAGAACCTTCATCTTGGTCAACGAAAAAGCTCTATACCTTTTTTCTAAAAAATAATTTATTTAGGTAAGTACTCCCCGTTTGCTTAGGCGCGAGCTAGGGTAGCCCTAAAAGAAAAACGAGACTAGTGACCGAGCTAACTAAACAATAAGCTTGAAATAGTGTAACTAGTCACTGAATTACTTAAGCACGAGCTTGAGAGGTTTTAAAAAAATATTTGGGAAGAGTTAGCTAAACTCCACGCAGGTCCCGAACTCTTTCCCATGAGCCGTACCTACGTTTATTTAGAAGACATTTGGGAAGAGTTAGCCGAACTCTACGAGAGTCTCGAACTCTACCCCATGAGGCTTACCTATGTTCACTTATAAGACATTCGGGAACCGTCAGCCGAGCTTCTTGCGAATACCGAGCTTTGTCCACTAAAGTACATACAAAACAAAGCGCTCTATAATGTTGCATATTTTGCTAAGGCATGGGTCTGTTCAGCCAAGTTGAGAGAAGTTACAATATAAACTACATCTGTACCATGGGCATGCAGACAACATTTATTTTCCAAGGTAGAAGAGAGCTAAAGAAAAAGTAAAAATAAGTTGGAAATGAGAAACAATTCTTAGATTCAATAAAAAAGAGGGGTTCTTTACAAGACTGTTCAAATACAAAAAGAAGATGCGCAATATAGCACACTATGACTCGGGGTGGATGTCTTGACTCATATCCCATTCACATTCTTCAACTATTGCCCCCGCCACAACATCGCCGAGCTCGATGCCTTTGCCTACAATGTCCTCCTCACCACCCTCTTCGGTTGGCTGGTACATATACTCTTCCTTGTTGAAGCCAGGAAGAATGAGGGGTAAGTAGAGCTCGGGTGAGTCTAAAAGCTCAATCTCGGGTCAACTTTAGTCCAAGCCGGATGGTCTGCAAAGATGCCTATGTCGATTAGATAGGCAAGCCACCCTTCCGGGTAAATCGCAGGGAAAAGTTCGGCCACCTGCCTATAGTAGTTATCACCATCCCAGCAAGGTCATGTAGGGCCTTGTCCCTCTGAATTGCAATAGTAGCAACTTCGTTCTAGGCTTGGGTGGTAGCCACATCACTGGAGTCTCGGGCCTCTACAGCAATAGCCAAGTCCAACTTTAGTTGTTTAGTGGCATCTAGGCCGAGCTTAGCTTGCTTCAGCTCAGACTCCAAGTAGCTCACCTTCTCCTTGGATTTTTTCAGCTGGTTTGACTAGTGCTTCATTTGATCCGAGATAGCCGCATCCCTTTGAAGGCTCTGTAAAATAAAATCAAAAAAACTCTGTAAAATAAAATCAAAAAAATTAATAAGTGTTCGAAACATAATGAAGTAGTATAAACAATAGAGCTAGTACCCTTACCTAGACCTGTTGCATCACCAGCATCTCGAATCTCCTCCGAGCCCTCCGCAATGAGGTTGGAAATGTTGTTAGGCAACATGACTACCTGTGCAAGGGCTAAACTGGTTCATGGTCCTTGGTAGAATCAGCCATGGGTATTTATCGAGCTCAGCAATAGAGAACTTAGGCCTCCACAGCTCGGCGTGCGCATTGGAGGATGAAAGGAAAGTCGAGCTCATTTCCCCTTCTTCTTGCGCTTTTTTGAGGTGCCACTAGAGAGTTGCTTCCTTTTGCGCTTGTCTAGAAGCAGAGCCTCTGATAAGCTCGACTTGACCTCGCCAGGTGCAACTAAGGCCAAGACTCGATTCGGAGCTGGCGGCAGGTCCTGGACAACTGGGGGATCTGACACTTCGAGAGGATCATCAATTGCCTACGATTTCTTCTGGTCCAAGGTTTTGAACATTGGACCCATGTTGACTTCAGTTGAGCTCGTGTCGGAATCACCGGCATCGGAGTAAGAGTGGGCGATCACGTCCTCATCCAATGGCTAAAGCGGGATAAAAGCTAAGTCGTCAGAGTCTTCGAGTTCCGAGCTCGAAGACCAGGATAGGGGTGATTGGGGGCAACAATTGGAACGACGTGAGCAGCAATAGGATCAGTGACCTTCCTCCTCATGTTAAGAACCAACTAGTTAACCTTATTCCCTTCCCCCTCATCGCTATCTGAGGAGTCAGATGATGTGATGCTAGACGAGCTCGAGGTGATCCCCTCGTTCAAATCAAGGTCTCTGGCGAGCTCGGCGCTGAATTCCTTCGAACTAAACTTGCGGCGTAGAGGAGCTCGGCCTTCAATGCGCAGCGTTGGGAGCCTGACCCTACTGGTCTCAACAATTTGATGGGGAATAACATGGTGGTAAATGGGCTCATACGCCAAGATGTCAACAACTTTCTGAGAAGCCTACCTATTGTTCAAACTCTGGATTGCGGCTTTGCACTGCTATAACCTCTCTCGGAATAGCTCGTTGAAATGTGTTACACCAACCGATGTATGAATTAGAATAAGTAAAATTCAAAAATTATGCAAGTGTGTCAAAGAAAAAAATATTTTTTAGAAAGCTACAAAGGGACTTACTATTTGAAATGCAACCATTATGCCTGGGAAACGAAAAAAGACCATCGTCCCTAACTCAAAATTATCATCTTCTCATGATCCAGACAAACTCATTTAAGTATATATCCTTGTCTAGGATTTCGGTTACCAGTCTCGTCTGGGGCTGATGAGGGTTCCTTAGCCGGAGGTAATGGTTACCTTTGAGCAAGTGGGTGCGCGACTCTCTCTTTGGGTGCACCACGGTATACACGTGCAACAGATCCGAGGCACTCAAAGGGAGCTCCTGCTGACGCATCAGTGTGTCCACTATGAGCACGATCCGGAAAAAATTCACCGACATTTTAATGAAGTTGAGGTGGTAGCATGCTATCACTTCTTTTAGTATCTGTCTGGATTATGGGAAACCGAAGCCCAGCTTGGTGGATCAGCTAGATCCGAATTGGAATTCGGTTCTCATTGCCCTCGACCAGATTAGCGTCCTCATTGGGACCGGACCTCTCTATCTGGACATCATAGGGAATGTCATGATCGGTCCTAAATTTGTTCAGGGTGGTATCGTTGTGCACTAGCAGCTGAGCTTGATTCAACTCAGCCCGGATCAATAATTTAGTGAGAGAAAAGGAAAAGGTAGAGTATCCAAATGTCCTGAATAAATGGATCCTTTAACTTTTTCTTTTCCACCATTTTTATTTTCTTTTTTCTCAAAAAATTCTTGATTTAAATACAACCTAAAAGGTCAAGCTCACCGTCGTATTTGCTTAATCTTTTTGGACCTATAGATCATTAGAGTTTACATTTCTAGTGAACCGTTAATGTATTGCAGTTGGTATAACATTGGGAGTGTTTGCAAATAAATTTAACTTTTTGCTTTTGCTATATAGATTATAGATTCTGGATATTAAGCAGAAGTTGCTAAAGTGTTTGCAATTCAGGGAGATTATGAATTTAAGCAGCTATGTTGTGTTAAAAATAGCTTTTTCCTTATGAATTTATCTGTAATGCCCTTAGCCTTAGTTTAATAAAACTAAATAAATATATTGTACTTTTTTAATTAAAAATATATTACCAAGCAAAAAAAAATAGTCAATGTTCATGGAATTTAACATTAAAAAATAACAATAAAACATAGGACGTCTATTTATTGATAGTCAGAGATAACAGCTCTAGTGTAGGGTGGGTACCTTTCAATATATATATATATATATATATATATATATATATATATATATATAGGCAGAAGACTTCAATATAAAATAGGCGGAAGACTTCGATATAAACACCAAATTAGGCAGAAGACTTCAATATAAACTGATATTTTATTCAAATAAGATCAGAGAATTTTTACAATGAAGAGAGAGAGAGAGAGAGACTTCTTAAAATTTAGTATGCCTTCACAAAGGGGAAAGGCTCCCTTATATAGCTAAAGAAAGAATCTCGTCGGGTGCTCATTGGGCCCCATCGTCACGGGCTTCTTTCTTTTACAAAAGAAAAGAAAATTGGCAGTATATTACCGACACAAACAGCCAAATCTGGCCGACACAAGAAAACAAAATACTTTTTAAAAGTAAACAGTTCAAAAGATAAGAGAATCTGATACTTTTGAATGGATTAGATGGCTTATCTCCTGGGACGTCTTTTATCTTCTTTTAAAGAATACCAGAATGAAGCAAGCTCATGATATTCTTCGTCTTCAGTATTTTGTTCCAAATCATCATCTGGATCTTGAGACTCTCCTGCTAATATAGTCTCTTCATTGTCATCTCGAACTGATCCCATAGATGAATCATCTTTACAAAAATTGGAAGAAAATTGATCTTTAAAAAAGAATATACATTTCTTCATCAAATCATACTAAAAAATTTTAGGATTGTCAGATTTAATCTGCTCTTTAAGTAAATCAAAGGGATTCAAAGATGATTTACTTAGAAAAGTAGATATTTTCTCTTTTCCCACTTGATATTGAAAAAAAATCATTATCAGCATCCTGATTAATTTGTTTAAACAAATCATCAATATCCTTTTTGGGGAAATTATTCCACCATCTTACTCAGAATTGTCTCTTTAGTGAAAACATATTTTCACTGTCATCCTTTTGTATACAGAAATCCCATTTCAATATCCATGGAATTCCATATTCAATAAAGAAAATAATCATATTATGATTATTGGGAAGATTATCTTTTCCTCTTATAAGAGGATGCCATTTAACCCATCGCTCATAAACTTCAATAATATTATAAGGAAGAATATCCTTCTCAGGATCATAAATCGTCCACCATTCATAAAACCATATGGGAGGAATTCCTACAGCCTTCATAATCTGGGGACATAGTTTAATAAACCATATATGTTTATTCTTAGGGTTCTGGTATAAGAACACCTGATGAAATCCAAATTGATAATCCCAATAAGTATAATTATAGGAATTATCTCCCATCTTGACTGTTTTGCCTGTAGTTAAGTCAAAACCCCATGAACCAGGTTTAACCAGCTTTTTAATAATAACTTTGCTATATACAATAGCACTGGTATTATCCTTAGGATTTTCTCTAGAATGACTAATATTCATACTATCAGAAAGTTAA
>BRYF01000024.1:8990509-8995509 GCA_030159135.1 Actinidia polygama | reverse complement strand
TTTCAATCAAAACACAATAGATAATTCAAATTCACTTAATTTTTTTTTTTTTATCATTTCTCATCAAGTCCCTCAAATCAAACCTCAGGACTTAGCCAAGAGACGTACAAATGGAGCCAGCAAAGTCTAATGAAGGAACAATTTGGACTAGTTAATTTCAAGTCTGAGCTAATTAGTTTATTTATTTTTCAACTTTCATTTTGACGAGAGTAGAGAAAATATAAAAGTTTTGATCAAATCTAAAAAAAAATCACTAAAAGAAAAAAAAACTTAGCCTATATATTTTCGAGTGAATATAATTTTTTATCTGTAATGAACTCTTTTTTTTCAGGTTAGATTAATATATGTATATTTTTGGACTATTCTCGTCAATAAACCCAAAAAAGAAAAAAACATTTACTAAAAAAATTAACAAACCAATTGATTTACATTAGCTAGCTCCAGTGTAACCTAATTAATTATTGATTCTCTTTGTCAACGTTTTGTTTTCTTGGATAACTCGGTATTCGGCTCAAAAGACTGACTACTTTAAGTGATCAATTCTATCGTTTACTAGTAGGAAACCCAATTAATTAAAATCGGAGTAGAAATTGGCTGCAAGAATAACTGACAATAAAATTTAAACCTGCAACTTTAATGGAGCCAATTGTGTAATCATAGTCAAACTCTCAATGGAACAGCCCTTGGTTCTTTCTGCTAACTTACGTGAATTGAAAACTCTTTACACCCACGTTGTTAATTCAAATGATGATTCATAATTTGATCATATAAAAGATCTGCTTAATGGACAATTGTCATATTTAAGTCAACAAAGCCGTGTTCAAAATGGGGTTACAAAAGCTGCTTTTTCTGAAAACAATTTCTTTTTTACCTTAACAAAGAAAAACAACATCCGTATTTGACACGATTTTTGCCTTGCAAATCTAGACTTCCTGCCAACCTAATTTGGTAGGAATATTGAGTTATTATCGGTTATTTTTTATTTCTCTTTTTATTGTTTAGTAAGGGCAAAGTTGTCAATCCTATATAAACGGCCAATATAGCTAGCATTTTGGCTATATGTACGGTACCAAATTTTTAGATTTATATACAATAAATATTTCATCTCTATTTTTATAAAATTAATAGTATTGTAAATAACATGACATTTAAGTTTAAGACAATTCAAATAAAAAAAATTTAAATTTCAAGTAAAAAGATCGTTCTAAAACTCCTTAGCTTAAGAATTTACCAAAAAAATATGTTAAAACTCCAAAATCTACGAAAATATCATTCTAATTTTGGTTATGAATAATTTTTGAGATTCCTCCGGTGCGGGGAGGTACATGCTCATACGCTTGATACAGATCGATATTTTGAGCAGCCCGAAACATAGAGTTATGTGTATTATTTTTCATCCGATCCGATCCGTATTAGTTTGTACCAATCGATACAGTAATCACTCCGATTAACAGTTCTCTCCTCACAATCTTATTACTCTTCGTAATTTTTATATGTGTAATTAGTTTTTGGCTAATTACATTTAGAAATAAAAACATGTATACAGTTTTTGTATATGTAAGACCCCGTTTGCCACATATTTTTAGTCGTATTTTGGCTAAAAAGTTCAACTTTTTTTTGACCCATTTAGCCTGATTTTTAGCCTTATAGTATACAATAGTTATTCCACCCTCATCATCATCTTATTGGCATGGCCAAATCATGCCATTTTTGCTACATCAACTTGCTTTAATTATGTTCTTTGTAGTTCACACTAATTAAAAATATCAACTTGTTAATTGAATCCAACAAAAGAAACCTTGCTCTCATAACAAAAGTGAAATGATAATCCCTCATATTCAAAAAAGGGCATCTGTGACAATTGTCAACACAAATTTATGGTCAATAATAGGCAATTGCGTTATCAGAAGGGGCCACCGCCACCACCACTATCACCAAACAATGTCTATTTTGAAGCACCTATTGCAAGCCACATCTGACATCACATTTTTTATATAGTATACTTTTGCAATATATTATTTTTTATATTTATTTAAGTGATATTTAAGAACTTCACAACTCTATCCTCAAAATATTGTTCTCGTATTCCAATACATTTGTAATCATAGTTACAAGAAATTGTATTTCAAAGGAATCCAAATTCCAATAAAAATTTAAGGAAAATTTCTAGGAAACGTTTTCAATCCGTTTTTGAAACTCTAGCTTAGTTTTTTTTTTTAAAAAAAACTTGTAGTATTTCTTGAAAAAACATTGTGAAAACTCTATAAACACTCGAAACTCAGATTGTACTACATTTTCATGTTCTTAAATCTTATGTTGAACATTACCATTTTTGCATTTTAGTATTTTCTATAGATTTTGTATAGCATAAGTATTTTAATTAATCATCAACTTATTTTAATACTTCTTATGTTTTTTAAAAATACTTAATAATTTCTCTTATAATTTCTACTGACATTTTTTATTTTATACATTATTTTTATACCACGTTTTACTCTTCTCTGCTTCCTGTATCGTATCTTGTTTCTATTTCTCATTATTAATACCTATGCTCTTAACAGTCTTAAAATATACCAATCTCGAAACACAATCATGCAACTAAAAATGCAATATATGAACATGAAAAACAATGACTTTTTCGGATACAAGAATCACAAACAATTTTCCACAGCTTTTGGCCTACCCACAGCAATCGAAGCTTGTAATGGGACAATGATTGGTTGTGAAACCACTTTTTTGCTTTCAGCTGGAATCTATTCTCACATGCTAGTTTGTTCTTGGCATATTTCGTCCAGATTTCATATCGATTTCATTCAACTTTCATCTAGATTTCACTTTCGTCGTTCATGTTTTAATTTGAACATATTAAACCTTAAGTTTTGAAAATAGTTACAATGTGAACCCTCCTTCCACACCCAATTAAATTCTAACGGACGTGGACACGGAGGATTTACATTACAATTGTTTCCAAAGTTTAGGATTTAATATGTTCAAATTAAAATATAAGGAACGAAAGTGGAATATAAGTAAAGTTGGAGGGTTTAAAATAAAAATTATTCTTTTATAAATATACTTGAAAATAAAAAGTAAAGGATACAATTTTAGAAATAATGCCTAAAAAAATTAGATTCTGATAAATTAAGAAAAATAATTTTTACACTAAAAAATAATTTCTACACTCCAAAAGAGTGTAGAAATAAATTTTCTAAATTACTTTGATATGAAAAGGAGGTAGTAATATTCTCTCTCCTGTAATAGTATATTTTTCCTTTTAATTTTCTTTTGTCCAATCATACCCAATTTCAAGTTGAAGCAATTATTTGGTGGGGTCGAGACCCTAGATTACAGTGCCCAAGAATTTGAAATAGGTGGTTGTCTCGTGCTAATAATGCTTCTGTTCGTGCAAGGTATCGGACCACGTGCACACGAATTTCAATTTGCAAATTGGCTATTTTAATTGGGTGAATCCAATTAAATTCATCCAATTAAAATGTAATTGGATCTTATAGTTGAGAGGTCGGATCGTCGGTAGCATCGAATCTTATTTATTTTTTAAGACAAGTATAATTGAATATGTGAATATCAATGTTCGATTGTCTTAATTATTTAATTTACTCGATAAGTTTTTCAAAATGAATCAAGAGCACTAACCTTATTTACTCAATAAGTTTTTCAAAATGAATCAAGAGCACTAACCTTTTCTACGCCCCCCCTCCCCCTCCCCCATCCAAGCTTATCTAGGACGCCACTGTACGCTAAGCCGGCCCATCCATCGAAGGACTCTCTGTTTTGGGTGGGGCCCAATCTTTCATTTCTTTTTAAATACGGAATCAATAACCTTTATTTACTTTGGCAGTGATGTAAAATAGCAACAAAAATTAGGTGATTTTTCTTAATTTGTTTGTCTTTTTTATGTTTTTTCATCGGATCCACAAATAATATATATTCTTGTGAATAATTAATGAAAAACACTCAATTCATTCTTGTATACAAAGTTTTTAAAATTAAAAAATATAGACGATTTTATGATTTGTAATTCTTTTGCACTAGACGGTTTCCTGTTATCTGTCTCATTTTAATGGCCTTACTTGGGCGCCATCTCCCTCATCATTGTCGTTCTATTGTCACCGCCCATCTCCATCCACCGTGTTGCTGTTCCATTCTCGCTACTGTCACCTACCATCCATCTCTCTCGTTGTTATCTCTCCAACTCTATCTATCTATCTATTTACTTCTCCATCCATCTCTCTTGTTTTCTTCAATTTAGTTTATGCGTTGAGTTTTGGATTTTGCGAATTCAGATTTGGCAGTTGTTATCATGGTGAATCTGTATAGTGTGGATTTTTTTTTTTTTTTTTTTTAAAAAAAAGGTTAATTGTGGGCTTCTAATAACGTTGAGTTGGGGGCAATCCTATCCTATGGATGTTATCATGGGCATATTCATTTTGGAAATGTTTCGTAGCAGTTCTTTCTCTCATGTTTTGAGACAAAGCAATCATGTGGATCCTTGTCGTGGTTGGGAGATTATTTTCCATGGACACTCTGAAAGAAGCTAAAGTTTTTTGTTTTAAACTTGGCATAATGCGAGACAAACCCAGGATGGATTTGATTTTTGTAGCTTTTAGAGTCAGTTTTCTGGGTATACATACAACATTGTTATTGTACGCTTCTTTGGTTTTTGACAGTTTTGTGTATCGTGCAATGGAAGATTGTACTTATTTTAGGAGCACTCTTCTATTTGGTTTTTACCATGGTGGAACAAAAATGAACTACAAACATTATATTGTGTCTGAGAAACTTAAAAAAATTGAGTTTAAATATTTAGGAATTAATCTAATGAGGGTTTGTTGAAATTAGTTTCGCTCCATTTAAAAAAAAATTACACGGACAATCACACGGTTACTATGAATACAAGTTGTTAATTTTTAAACGGTTTTACTTATCACCGTCCATCACTTGAACGGTGGTTAATGGACACAAATTTGCATATACACTTTTAA
>BRYF01000024.1:8980509-8983009 GCA_030159135.1 Actinidia polygama | reverse complement strand
TCCTTATTTGCCGGTCCTGTTTGAGGTAAGGTTTTATTAGTTTTTTAAGCTATTTTGGTTTGTCAGTTTTTTCGTTTATAGTGGATTTTTTTTACTGTTTGATCAAAATTTGTTATTTCTTCAGTTTTGCTTGACGAGAGGAGTCCAAAAATATAATTTTTTTTTATCCAATTTGGCAAAGAAAATCACTAAAAACGAAAAAAATCTTGTAAAGAGGAACCAAAAAGTAAAAAATTTAATCAAACGATAAAAAAGTTTACTAAAGACAAAAAAAAGAAAGGAAATCGAAGCAGCTAACCCCACCCCTCCACCCCCACCCCCACCCCCACCCCCCCAAAAAAATACCCTAAACGGGGTTGTATACCTTAAACCCTAAACTTCAAAGAAGTGCTGAAAATCATTCTCTAAGTATATTCCCCATAAAGTAATTCTTTTTACCGGGGTAATTATGCAGGGACACTGTGCTCATGCTCCAACCGCATCTTTATACATTTGTGTGGGGCTTATTATACTGCCTCATAGTGCATGTTTGGCAAAGTTTCATAGGAGCAATTTTCGCTTTTTTTTTGTCTTGAAAACTTTGCTAAATGTTTAGCCTTTTGCTTGTGGGCTCAAAATAATCTACAAGAGTTGAAAAAAAGCTAGACTTTAACTGAGCAATTATAACATAAGTTTAGTTATACCAAACAACCTAGATGTGTGGCTGCAAAAAGTTTTGGACATATCCAGAAACACACTGAATAATTTCCTAATTACCCTCAAAAGAGAGAACATATGCTGCCAGAACCTCACACTTCGTCACACAATGTCGGGCCGCAATCTTTGACCTTTTTATTTTTCCTTATTTTTTAGAAAATTATATTCCTAAAGAATTTTCAATCTATCTATTGATGTTCTTCTCTCTCTTTTTAAAAAAAAAAAAAAAGTTATTCAAAATTTTCTGCTTAATGATGTCGTGGTGACAGTTGGGGTAAATTTCACTATTGTTACTTGTGTAGTTAAAAATAAAATTATTCAAATTTTTCTGCTTAATGATGTCGTGGTGACAGTTGGGGTAAATTTCACTGTTGTTACTTGTAGTTTGAGAAAAGTCTTAATTTGGTCACAATAATTCGAATTGAACAATTACTTGTTTCAATCCAGTTAACATGTAGTTGATAATTTGGATGAAAACAAGTACACGTGAAACTTAAATGGCCGACCATTTGTATTGGGCCTAAAGTAAATCTATTGTCAAATTACAAGGACCCATGATTGTAAAATTACCTTTTAAAAATGGTCCAAAATCTTACCATCTATTGACATGGAAATTATATTGACAGTAGATCAAAACATCATGTTCCTAATTTTTTAAATTAAACTGAACCCTTTTTTCCTCTATCTATACAACTAAGTAAAGTATTTTTTCTTTTATATAAACACTAGCTAGACACTTGTGTCCTTCAAATCCCAGTTAGGTCTTGCATTCGTCATAGAGAAGAAGGAGAACTACCTATAGGGCCACAATCTACAAACCAAGATTTGTGTGAATTGGGTTCACCTCCTTCTCTCGTGGGTCTCATTCTATATCATAGAGCTGTGATCTAAAAGTCCAGCTCTGACACAACATATGGCATACCTTGTCTCAGAAGCAAAAATCAAAGCAACCCAGTTCAAAAGCAACCCAAAGCATCACACATTCTTGCTCTTTTCGCAAAGCAACAGAGAGACAGACAGAGAGAGAGAGAGAGAGAGAGAGAGACCTTTATATCAATGCGCTCATAGTGCATAGTGCAATATCCACAACAGTGCCACAGCCAGCGGTAGTACTCTCTCACTCACTCACACATTTTTAAACCAAGGATAAGCTTAACCATGGATAGGCCATCCTCGGTGGGGGTAGACGACGTGGCGTGGAAGATAGGAATGATGTGGCAGCAGTTGAAGGAGCCGTTAGTGGTGCCGGTGCTGAGTTGGACGGTGGTAGTGTGTTTGGCAATGTCTGTAATGCTGTTCGCGGAGAGGGTTTGTATGGGGATAGTGATATTCTTGATAAGGGTGTTTGGGAAGAGGCCTCAGAAGCAGTACAAGTGGGAACCCATGAAGGAGTTGGATGTGGAGCTGGGTAATTCTGCTTACCCCATGGTTCTTGTTCAAATCCCAATGTACAATGAGAAAGAGGTAATTACACAATTCTCTTTGTTTTTGTTTTTGAAAAGGGAAAAGTTATGATACACACGTAGTAAAAGAATGTATGGTATATCAAAGTTATGTAAATTTATGGTTCATATTACATATGGTTGTAGTTTTTGTTACATATTACGTTGACTATGTTAAGACTTCTAGAATATTTGTTATGCATTGATCTGGTATAATTACGTATAGTTGGAGTTATATTATGAATTATTTGGTTGTGTTACGTATTTTTTGGTTCGAGTTATGCATTTTTTTGTTATTTATTTTTCAAGTATGTTTTTTATGCTTTTTTGTTGCATGGATATGGATTTTTTGTCTCAATACG
>BRYF01000024.1:8948009-8960509 GCA_030159135.1 Actinidia polygama | reverse complement strand
CTTCAAATAATGAATTAGTCACTTCAAGTTATTAATTGCCGTGGAGTCCACCAATTAAAATAGGATCCAACTGCTTTTATAAATTTTATTGGTTTGATTATAAATTGAACCCCATCTAATGTTCCATTATCCATCAACCATTTCCTCTCTCTCTCTCTCTCACACACACACACACACACACACACACAATGTTTTTTTTTTTTTGAACAGCGAAGAAATTTCATTAAAGTTGAAGAAACAAGTACAAAATAAGAGCACAAAACAGCCGGTTGATAAGTGATCAACCCACCAGCCCAAGAATTGAATCCATAGTTGTATCAGAAGACTCCAAGGTTTGGAGACCCCGACACCCAAAGATAGGCCTACCAGCAATAGAACTAAATCAACTACTCTGCGCTTGTCACTGAGATCATTCTAAACATGACATCGTCCATTGATAAATCCCTACCATCCTTGCTTGTTGATACCCAGAAGGCTACTCGCGCAATGATAAGATCAATAGTCTCAAGCCAGTTCACTGGTTTATTATCAAATACCTTTTGATTTCTAGCATTCCAGATAGACCACATCACAGCCAAAAGTATTGGAGCCCAGATTACTTTGGCCCTTGGCTGCCAAACCCAGTCCCTCCACCAATGATACAGACTGACGAGGGAAGGAGGGGTTACCCAGAACACACCACACCACCTTAGAATGGCTGTCCAACAGTTCCAAACTGGAAAACAGTGGAGCAAAAGATGGTCTATAGTTTCAAGTTCACTATTGCAAAAAGAACACAAGGCTTCATTCTCCTCGTGAATGATCCCTAATCTGAAAAGGAACTCAGCAGTTTTAACTCTGCCTAGATAGGTTAGCCAGCCAAAACATTGCACACGGGGTGGGGCAACATTCTGCCAGATTAACTTGAAAGTTTCATCAGTGTTTGAATGGGATGAGATAGCAATATTGTAAATTGACTTGACCGAGAATTTACCTGAGGAGCAGCCTTGCCAAATTAACCGATCAGGCCTGTCTGATGTAGCTGCCACTCCAGAATGAGCCAATAGCTCCTTAAGCTCTGTAAGTGCTTCTAATTCCCTATCCAACAGAGTTCTTCTGAAGAGAAAATCCCAGCTTTGAATATCCTCAAATCTTGCCAAAACATCCCCCAAAGGCTCAGACTTATTGCAAATGATTCTATATAGAGTAGGAAATAGGGTCTGAAGAGGAATATTGCCTAGCCATACATCCTTCCAAAACATGATTGAGCTACCATCACCAACTCTCAGCTTTGCATTTTGTATGAAAGCCTCGAATAACAGTGGCTGCCTTACGCGAATTAGCATAATATCTCTCCAGACTTTTGATACTTTCCTATTTAGCTCCACCTTAGGGATCCAATCCCTCCCCTCCATTTTATACTTTGCATTTAAGACTTTTCTCCATAGGGCAGATTTTTCCATACCAAATCTCCACCACCACTTCATCAATAGACACTCATTCATGAGTTTGATATTTCTAATTCCAAGGCCCCCACATAGCTTGCTGTTTGAGAGCTTTGACCATGCCACCAAGTGTATCTTCTTCTTTAGATCTGATCCCCCCCACAGAAATCTTGCTTGGATGGATTCAATGCTTTTAATGACACACTCCGGCATCTTGAAGATTGACATATAGTATATAGGGAGGCTGAGTAGAACTGCTTTAATGAGTACAATTCTGCCACCAAAGGACAGATTCCTCCTCTTCCATGAAGACAAACTTAATCTGATTTTGTCAATCACTGGCTTCCATGTTTTTTTCAATTTAGGGTTAGCTCCAAGAGGAAAACCAAGGTATTTTATAGGAAAATTTTAAACTTGGCAATTGAGTACACTTGCCAGAGCTTGTACCTCATCCACCATCAAACCCACACTGCACATCACAGATTTGTGATAGTTAATCTTTAGTCCAGATACTTGCTCAAAATTTCCTAGAAGATTCTTTAGGGAGACCACATCTTCCATCCTTGGCTGGCAAAAGATCAAAATATCATCAGCGAATTGCAGATGGGAGATCACTAACCCATCCACTCCCATCATTAAACCACTAAATGATCCCAGTGCTGCAGCCCTCTGGAGGATCCAGTTTAGCCCTTCAGCTGCTAATATGAATAAGAAGGGGGATAGGGGGTCTCCTTGCCTAACTCCCTTATGCATTTGGAATTCATTACAAGGAGACCCATTTACTAGGACAGAGACCCTTGCAGAAGAAAGACACTCCTTAATCCAATCTATCCACCTTTGAGGAAACCCCATGAGATCCATCATTCTGAACATATAGTTCCAGTTAACTGTATCAAAAGCCTTTTCAAAATCTAGCTTTATGATAACACCCCTTTTCCTACTTCTTTTCCATTCCTCCACCACCTCATTTGCAATAAGTATTCCATCCTGGATATTTCTCCCACCTATAAAAGCTGATTGAACCTCTCCCACTACCATAGGAATGATTTTTTTGATTCTGGCTGCCAGGACTTTTGCCAAGATTTTATACATACTTCCTATAAGGCTTATTGGACGAAATTCTGAGAGAGTCATGGGGTTTTGCCCTTTTGGGACTAGTGTTATGAAGGAAGAGTTCAAACATTTGGGCAGCTTACAGTTACTGTGGAATTCATCCATAAACTCCAGGATGTCCTGTTTCATAAAGTACCACCCTTTTTTTATGCTTAGCATGTTGAATCCATCTGGACCAGGAGCTTTGTTTCCATCACAAGACTTAATACATCTCCATATCTCATCTTCAGTAAATATACCCACCAGATTTCCTGCTATATCCGCACTGATACTAGTACCCTGCCTTTCTATGGACATTGGTCTAATTTGTATATCTTCTTCATATAGACACTTGAAATGATTAAAGACAGCTTGCTTTATCAACTTTGGCTCTTCAATTTGCTCATCATTGACTAAGATGGAGTTTATGTTGTTTCTGCTCTGCCTATTGATAACCACCGAATGGAAGAACTTTGTGTTTTTGTCTCCCTGGAGTTGCCATTTTAGTCTGGACTTCTGCCACCACATTCTGTCCATATCTCTACTTAGCTTCCACATTACTGACCTCAGCTCTTTCCTCTTGGTATTATCCATATCAGACAGCATATCATTCTCAGCTTTGATATCCAGATCATGAAGATCTCTTTCCACAGATTCAAGCTTTGACTGCAACCCTCCAAATTCTTCTTTTGCCCAGATTTTAAGGGAAGCCTTCATATTCTTTAGCTTCTTGTGGATTCTAAAGGCTGCCCAGCCTTGGTCAGAGTTATTAGACCAAGATTCTTCCATTAACCGAATGCAATTGGGATTAGATAGCCAAGCATTAAAGAATTTGAACGGCTTTGGGCCCCAATCCCTATCATCAACCTTTAGCAAGATTGGGCAATGATCAGATATAGTTCTAGGCAAGCCCCATTGCTTTAATTTGAACGTAGCTAGCCAGTCTTGACTCAATAAGAACCTATCAATTCTACTCCACTTCTCACCCTCTTGATTATTTGACCATGTGTACTTCCTTCCAATCAATTGCATATCTGCTACAACCATATCCTCAATGAATTTGTTGAAATCCCTCATCCCTCTGTCCCTATTAGAGCAGCCTTGTCTTTCACTCAAGTTTCTCACTTCATTGAAATCTCCACCCATACACCAAGGAGATGGGAAGTAGCCTTTAAGGTTAACAATTGAAGTCCAAATAGTTTCCCTTTCCAAGACAGTATTAGGCCCATAAACATTTAAGATAGTACATGGAAAGTCAGGGAGAATGATACCACTTACTAGAACAAAATTCCTATTGCAACATGAGGATACTAACCTGAAGAATTCAGGTTTCCATAGAGTGATTATACCACCAGCACTCCCCTCAGCATCAACATGAACAGAATCAGCCTCCGAGGTCCCCCAAATGGATTGTAAGATGGTCGACTTTAGTTCTTTGAGCTTAGTTTCCTGTAATAGCAGCATGTCCACCTTCAAATTGGTAACCAGTTTCTTCACTTTACTCCTTTTTTCCCTCCTTCCCAATCCTCTAACATTCAGGGAAAGAATTTTCATATTTCCTGACTATCTTTATTTGAGCCACTACTTTGATTGAGATAAAAGGGCATCTCTCAACTCAGCTTCCTCATCAGTGACCATTATCCTGCTAATTACTTCTTCATCATTTCCCATATAATCAGTTCCCAAAATTTTTGTGACAGACCAAGCAGCTTTTGGTTCACTTATTAGGATCCTGTTTTTGTTTGTGATCCCCTCTGTGGACACAGACAATGCAGCAGCAGCCATAGCTGATCTAAACACTACACATTTTTGTTTTCCTCTTCTGCCTCCTTTCTTAGACTTAATGTGTTTCGATAATCCCAGGATATCCTCTATTGACCTTTGCTTCCTTTTTGGCTTCTCATCTAGAGTCTCTGGAATTGAAGGTAAAGTGGCTCCTTGTATGAAATCATTTAGTGCATTTGGGGTGGCCCTTTTTTTATGGGAGACACTACGAAGACTATTTTCAGGGTTGTGGGGTATATAGTTTGGAATGAGGGGAATGAGGGCGTTTACCTTTAGAGGGGTATTGACTTGTTTTTTATGGGTAACTATACTGAGGCTTTTTTTTGGGACATTGGACACATGGTCTAGGATTGGTGTAATGGTGGTATTTACCTTAATGGGATCAACACTCAGTTTTGATAGGCCCAAATTAGACGTAAGAGCCTTTAAGTAGGAGGTTGTTTCTCCCCTTCCTTCCGCTGAAGAGTAGCCATCCAATCTCGAGCCCCGGGTTGTCTGCTCACAAGTAGTAGACCCAGTAAAAGGAATCAGCTGCATGCTATTGATGTTTACTGTACATGAGATCTTTTCAGCCCTAGTAGGGCATGGACCCAATAGGGAGGGTGCCTTTTCTAATGGGTGGCTTACAGACTCTGCCACTTCCTCAATCAGAGGTAAATTGGGTCTGGCATCACCGCCATTTACCATCTTAACAGGGGACTGAGTACTTGTTTCATCAAGGGTTTGATTAGGTGTGGGAGCCTCCACTTGACATCCTGGACAAGCACAATCTGTGCGTAGAACTGTGTTCACCACAAGCTGTTCTTCCATGACTCTGATTTTGGATAGATTGCCCTTGTTGTCCAGTTCCACAGTCTTATTAATCGCCACCATTACAGTTGTTGATATGAGTACTTTTCCCACCGCAAAGGATAGATTTTTTGTTGTATCATCAGCTAGCATGATGACCTCGCCCCAAATTTTTCCAATTTCAGAGAAGGTTTGGAGATTCCATAGATGGAGGGGGATTCCATAGTAGTTGAGCCATACCAGTCTTGAGCACGGATTTGATTTGATATTCTCCCATTTGGATGCTTCTACAAACCATTCTTTTAACCATGCCATCTTGCCTTCATTGAACATGGACTCCCTTTCTTCCAGGTCCTTGAACGTTAGAACCACCATATCACCACCCATATGCCTTATGAGGACGTGCGCCTGGCCTAGATTCCTGAGTTGATCCTGTATTCGAACGATCGACTTGGTAGACGAGATTTTTGCAATGGCACTTCTGTATAGCCATCCATTACCCACTTCATTTACCTTAACTGTATGAATATTTCCATTCTCCCCTTGGTTCCTCTGGTTCTTTTGGCTCATTGGGGACCCCTTTTCCCTCCATACCTGTGCTATTTTTTTGGATTTCTCTTTTGCTTTATTGTACGAGAGGTTCCTTGCATACTTAGGCTCACTCAACAAATTCGGCCATCTCCCATTGCCTCTACTCATTCCCTGGCTCTTCTCCTCCCTGATTTTACTTGATTGTATGTGTTCCCTTTTGTTTTGTACACCAAATCTAGCAATATTTGCCGCCATTATTCTTCCCCAAATCCACAAGCCATTGATTTCCTTTACAGCCCTTACAGCCTCCTGAGAGCTCCCCATCCTCACAAAGCCAAATTGATTCCCAGACATTTTGCTCTTCTTGTTGGGAATATAAATACTCTGGATCTTCCCAAATTTATAGAAAAGGTTGTATAACCATACTTTCCAGGCACCTTTTGGTAGATTATCAATGAAAACTGTAGCCGATCTTCTCCGGTCATCCTCCTCGAAAGACATCGTTGCCCGTCCCTCCCCTACTCTCTTCTTGATAGGACACGGATAGAAATTGGTTTTTGGAAACCACTTAAGACCATGTTTTGTCTTGTGGTTTTTAGCACTTCACACACACACAATGTTAGCAGCACAAATATGAGTAGTCACTGAAGGTATGAATTTAAGATGACCAAAACAAGAACAAGATGAATAAAGTCGCAGACAAATTGGTCCAACAAAGTATTTATTATTGCAATTGGCTGACTGGGCAAGTTGCTCTACAACATCAACCAATTCCCTTAGGCTCCATGTGGGAGGTAAATTTCAAATCAAGAGATTTATTTGATATCAATAAAATAAAAGAGATTTAGCTATAAATAGCCTATGAAACTAAAGTGACAAGTGGATTAAAGGATATGTATTTTTCGTTTCTTGTATAACTATGAGCATGAATGATTTCAAATTACTCTTATTATTAAATAGTAATTTAAAAGTTATTATGATAAAACTCCAAACTCAATGTTGAAGCTATCTATTCCCATTGAATAATAATGTCAAAATCCATTTATTTGAAATACACGTCTACCTTAATGCTGACACCTTAATCACAAATCTTAACAAACCTAATACAACAACAAAATACGGAAACAATTCAATGTTTTATTGTGAAATTTCAAGGTGTGAAGGGGACAAGGACCCTACCAAAATGGAACAAGCCTATTGCCTGAATCTACTTCGGTTCGACAGGTTGATTGAGCTTTGAAAATGGAACCTGGAACGAATGCTACAAACCCTAATTTCTGAGTCTATGCATCTACTTTGTGGCAACTTTGGTCTGAGCCGGCCTCCAATATGTCGTAGTGACCATACCCATGAAACAGAATGGTAAAGGGACGTTCTTTATCCTTCTGGTACTCTTCGCCATAGTTTGCAATCTTTACCAAACCACCTGAGCTTTTATCAATCATGAAGACGGTTAACGGTGTCCTGTGGCCACAACAGAATAAAGAAGCTGATATAACATAAAAACGAAGAGACAAATAGAAATATTGTAAAGAAAAAAAATAATAACAAACTGCAGTTCAAAAGCATATAGCTGAAAAGCATTTGGGCGGGCGCTACAATGATATGATTTGTTTCCATGTCTCAAGTCTCAACGTTCAAAAGCACACAGCTGAACTATGAGAGGTAGTCCCATCAGCAAAGAGGAAATACAAATTCTCGGATTGTATCCGAATCAAGGATTTGTGAAGGGAATTACTGAAGGAAAGAAAAGTTAAGGGGAAACACGAATTGCATTTTTGGAGAGAATTCCGAACATTGTCTTTTCCCTAGACAAATCCTAGATCCAAACAGAGCCTAAAAGAGGGTATAAAAAGAAATGAAACATGACTAGCATTGGAAATACTCCTCATAACTTAATTACTCAATTCTCCCATTCGAATCCCAGAATCTTGTCAGAGATCTTGTTGTGTTTTGGTGAAGGAAAAAGAAAAGGAAAGGGAGAAGTTAATGGATCCAAAGGTCCAGCTTTGATCTTTTTCCTTTTTTTTTTCACAAACTCGTCCCTAAATTCTTGATCCAAATACAGCCTTAAAAATGATTTATGAATCTATCAACTAACTTCTTGGGGAAGAGATGATTTGCCACACCCAATTAATTCTAAATATATCAAACGAATAAATAAACAAGTACCATTGTATGAAAGCTCATAGAGGCAAAGACACAATCCTCTAACTAATTCTTATAGCAGATAACAAGAAATACTTCATATTCACAACAGAATGCTTAAATGAGACAAGGAACAGAACTCACTTAAGAACATGGGCCATCAGCAACTCAGGTTCTCCGCCCCATACATAAGGGTGTCGGATTCGATGCACGTATGTGTCAAAATCTTCTTCGATGAACCTAAAACATGAGAAAAAATAAACACTTTCGTTCCAGATTAACAACGTACAATTACTTTACTCTTATATACGAAAAATCTCACCATTCGGTCTCTTTGCGCCTCCTTAAGAAGGAACAGAACTCACTTAAGAACATGGGCCATCAGCAACTCAGGTTCTCCGCCCCATACATAAGGGTGTCGGATTCGATGCACGTATGTGTCAAAATCTTCTTCGATGAACCTAAAACATGAGAAAAAATAAACACTTTCGTTCCAGATTAACAACGTACAATTACTTTACTCTTATATACGAAAAATCTCACCATTCGGTCTCTTTGCGCCTCCTTAAGAGTTCATCCACAACCTACAAATCATAGTATGTGAAAAGAAGACACTTAGCAAATGATGAACTTTGTTGTTACTAGCAGTGTTAAAACCTACCTGAGCTCTTAGTTCATCAGCGAGTTCTCTCTGACGATTCTCATCAGGAGCTTCTTCTCCATTTCTCACGCAAGCCACATGAGCTATCGCTCTAAATAGGCATCGACCATCAGCTGTCACCCCTATATTACAAAACAAATTTAAAACCGACTATCATTTCGACAATTATTTCAGACAATGCATAAAATGGAATTAAAAGGTTAAATTCACTTGACCTATAAAGGGAAGCTATATCAATGGCAATGAGCAATTATATATTCTAAAAGACCATACCATAAAGCCTACCGTCAAACACCTTTTTCTTGGATTAATTTTCCCACAACAAAGTAAACTAAACAAAAGGATATGAATGATCAGATATGAAAATGAATTACAAGTGGTATCCAATCCAAAATCATTCACTACCAAGATATGCAAACCAATCACATATTAAATCCAATCCAACATATTAATGTAAACCCAAATGCTAGGTACACAACTACTCGCCACAACTCCAACCCCAATCTCTCACAAAGAGTGGGTCACACAGTGTATGGGGTCCACAATGGGACCCACTTTTTGTGAGAGGATTATGGTTGGAGTTGTGGCAGGTAATTGTGTACGTATAATTGCTCTAAATAAAAACCAAGGATAGACGTATGATTTCAATTTTGTGGTGACGCGTGTACTGAAAATAGAATCCAATCCAAAATCATTCACCAACCAAATATGCAAACCGATTTCATATTAAATTCAATCCAACATATTAATCTAAATGCATACAAAACCTACGACAGACGCATGATTTTAATTTTGGGGTAACACACATAATATGACAATATACAGCACTAGGGGAGCGGATGTTAAATTTTCAAAACATCTTAGAAGAGTGGACCTTAATTTGAACATATCGAATACTAACATAACTATAGTAAAGGGGTTTTGTTCTAAAGTTTGAGTTGGATTGTTCCCAGTGCCCCCGGATTCCATTTCTTTACAGAACTCTTGAATACTTTGAATTTAAGGTCAAATTCATTTTCTTTTGTTTTTGGAACAGTAATTAAACAACCATCCAACATTATATAGATGAGCCAATCAATCACATAGTTACTTCAAAATATTATACATGCATGTGATTCTAAAAGCATACACTTAGTTATAATCGTAAACATCTCGTCGGAATCAGTTAAAGAGCAAATGAACAATCATTCAACAATTAAACAAAGCCTAATTATATAATCCACATAAACATATACTGACTGTATAATTTACATATATACTCCACATAAACATATACCGACTGTATAATTTACATAACTACAGAACTGCAGAAGATAGATTTGTGTGCATAAATGTAAATCGCCTCTGACTCAGCAAATAAACAATCATTCAACAACTAAACAAAACCAAATTATATCTATATACACATACTTCGTATATAATTTACATACAATACAGAACTGAAGAAGATAGATTTGTATGCGTAAATGCAAATCACCTGTCACTCTGTGCTTAGCAACGCCTTCGTGGTTCGTTTTAGCGACCTTGTTGTCTGTTGGCGTGGGACTCGAGTGGCGTGGCACGGCATGCGCAGACGCCGAAGAGGAGCCACGCCGAGTCGAGGCGGTGGAGCCACCGCGCCGGCCTCGCGTCCCACGCCACGTTCCACGACCCCTCCCCCCTCATATTGTGGAACGCCGGCCGCCTCCCGACGCCACCGGAAGGCAGAATCGCGTGCCATATCGACGCCGCGACGCCTCCTCCCCCGGAGAGCCGGCAGGCCTTTGAATGGAGGCGCAACGGCTGACCGCCGCCTACGAGCCGAATCTTGTTTCCGGCGACCCGGTTGGTGAGCGCCACCGGGGAGGTGTGGGCCAGTGACAGCGACGCGAGTATCCAAGGTTTGTGGCGTGCGCACATTATCCCGAGCATCACCTGAATGGGGCCAATCGCAAAAGTGCACTCTAAGCGAACCGACTATGCACCCATCACCACAGCTTCTGTGAAATGTGGTTTAGCTTTGCTCAGATTATACGACGGCGGAGGCGTTTGAGAGAGAGAGAGAGAGAGAGAGAGAGAGAGAGAGAGGCCCAGTCGTGGTAAGTGAGGCGTCTGCCTTGCTTAAGATTCAAGACGTTCCGGTTGCGCTGGTCCGTCCCATTTTTCCAAAAGGGTAATTTTCATTTTGGAAAAAATTAAAAATCCCCCTCAATTTACTTAAATGTCTCATATATACATGTTTTTTGAAAAATATCAATTCAATATCTAACATTTTAAAATATTTAATAATTCGACCATCGATGTTAACTTCCGTTAAATTAATGTCGATTTTTTGGCATAGTCCAACCACGTCAACGTTTTGAAGAAAAAATTGATCACATTTCGCACGTGTGAGCTGGATATGTACAAAGTCAATAGAAAATGAAAGGAAGAAAAGGAATTAGGACTTGGGGCTTCTCAAGTAAAATTAGGATTTGCATGCTACAAATTACTAGGATTCGGACCAAATCGGATAGTAAATCTACAATGTCTTGGTGATTGAGAGTAAATAACCAATTTTTCTTTCGAAACGTTGACATCAAGGGACTAATTGATGAATATTTTAAAAGGTTAGGTTTTTAATTGATATTTTTCAAAAAAAAAAATCAAAGGGAGAAAAGAGATTAAAGTTTCCAATTAGTTTCTCTCTCTTTAATCACAAAGCAAATTGATGAAATTAGGGTTCGAATGCTATAAATTATTCAGATTTCGCATTAAATCGGTTAGTAAATCTATAATATCTTAGTGATTGAGAGGGAATGAGCAATTTTTTTAAAACGTTGACAACGAGGGCAAACTAATGAATATTTTTAAAAGGTCGGTGGTTTATTTGATATTTTTCAAAGGACAAATATGTATGAGACATTTGGATGAATTTTTAGGGAAAAATTTGATTTTTTTTTCCTTTTCCTTTTATACCTTTATGATTTCACATGAGTTTCATTTTTTTCTTTCATGTTTCAATTTAAATATATTTAAGGTTAAATTTCGGAGACAGTAGCAATATGGACACTTCATCCACATCCGATATAATCTGTGAACGAACATAACTATATGCGATGCACATGACTTATACAAAGAAAAAAATATTTTTTTAGACATTTTGTAGGACAAACATATTTTTTTGCCATCTTTAATTAAATTTTATCCAAATTAGGTAAAAAAAATTATATTTTCGGATTCCTCTCATCAAGAGGAACTGCTCTCACTATAAAATTTTAATTATCTGGTAAAAAATTCACTAAAGACAAAAAAATCTTATATTTATATTATTTAAAAATTCCAATGTCATTATATGCGTGACACGTGGCTATTTCTGTCAACAAATTCTAACGGATGTGGATGGAGGAGGGTTCACAATGCAATCGATTCTAAAATTTAAGGTTTACTATGTTCAAATTAAAACATGGGGGACAAAAGTGGAATACGAGTGGAAATTGGAGGGCTGTAAAATGAAAATTACTCTTTCAAAAATTCTGTGAAATGCCGAAATTATCCTCGCTGTAACTTTTTTGTTATGACGGTAATTTTTTCCTATGGAAAATTGAGGCAGTGGAAAGTGGTGACCGTTCACGTGTTTACTACCATGGAAAGCTGGAGGTTGTTATTTTCTAAGTGGAATTATTAAATGTTGTGTGCAGCTCTTTTGGCATTATATGTGTACACAATTAACAATTAGAGCTAAACTAATTTCGCTGCATTCATTTTTTTCGTTTTTTAATCGTTTATCAAAATTTTATATTCTTTTAATTTAAAAATATAAAAAAGATTGATCTAATTTATTAAAAAAACCAACTATTACAAGATACGCAAGTAAGATATATAAATTTTAGATTACAATCTAAAAAATATTAATATAAAAAAACAGGCTTGACATTTCTTCTAAGTCCTCAATATTGTTCTTTTGTTTTTTTAGACCCAAATCTACATTAAAAAAAAAAACAAAAAAAAAACAAGAGTCTATTCTAGGAATGAAGAAATACACCATTTTTATTTTGTTGGATGATCGCTCGCACAATCAATCAAAGTTGGGCCCAAAAAGTCCAAAAGAC
>BRYF01000024.1:8918009-8920509 GCA_030159135.1 Actinidia polygama | reverse complement strand
TGATATGAATATGCTCAACGAATCAATAAAAGCTCAACAACAAATTTAGAAGAGATAAATGAATCAATATTCTATCAAAGATTTCATATCCAGTCTTTCCTGGTACGTGACTAGTGGCCAGCCTCGCTCACTTCACCTAGCATTTTTAGCTTTATCCGGTATCAGGGTTATTTGCAGGCTCACTCAGTCCGTACCATTCAATACCATGGTACTTTAGCCATACACATAATGATTTTAATAAAATATCACGAATTTTAATAGATAACACACATGCTCAAAAGAGTACAAAATTAAATATTTTAAGAAATAACTTTAGAGTTTTAGAAAGTATATTATATACCTCCTGCTTATCTCAAATTAAAATTGAGACATTTAGATATAAAGATCTGACTCCATTATTATCATACTAAAATTTTATATCGATCCGATATCATCTCACTGTTAATCTATTTCCCTATCTTTTATGATCAAATCTAACCACACTATATAATTTTTTTTTTTATCTCATTTCTTTCTCCTCTCAAGTCTCTGTTTACTTTTCTCTCTCTCACTCTTTATAGACTTTGTCTTCACAAAACACAAAAAAAGAAACATGCGGCCGTGGGTGAGTCATCCCCCGTGGCGTGTCAATTTATATGTAAAATTACACTTTAACCCTTTTAATTTTTAAGTAATTATATTATTTAAATATCCTATTTAATTTTATTTCAAAAGTTATTAATCTTTTAATTTAACCCCAAATATACTAAATGACTTAGATTTAATTTCAATATTTTTTTATTTCTACAATAAAGTAAAGATAATTAAGGACCGGGGTATTACAAGGAGTGATTTGGTCCGAGAGAGAGAGAGTAAGAGAGAAAAGGGGGGGGGGGGGGAGGGCTTAAACAAAAAAAAATTCAGCATAATCAAAACGACGTGGGGGGGGGAGGGCTTAAACAAAAAAAAAATTCAGCATAATCAAAACGACGTCGTTTTGATCACTCCAGAAACACTTTAAAAAACCCCACTCTAGATGATCTTGACCCATGTGAATCACGTGTCTAAATATTCCTAACATCAATGGACCCATATAAGGTAGGGGTGATTAGGGTCTGGGTTAATACCAATTCGTAAATCGAACTTTGAGTAACGATTTAGGTTTTTTGGGGGTAGGATCGAACCGTGAGAATTACTGAACCTTATTATTTCTGTCGCTCAATCACATCTACTTTTATATACGGATAAAAAATAAAAATACAACTTTTAAACTAACAAAATTCACACACAAAAAAAAAAAAATCTAAGCTAAACTAATACATTAAAAATTGTGCAAAAGCATTAGTACTCTAAGTCACTATAACTACATAGTGCCTTTTTTATGATATTATCATTCGCCCATTTTTATAATTTGAACAAGACAATTTATAGAGTCATCTAATTATATGATGTATGCAAAAAATTAAGTTGATCAGACATCAGTAGCCAAATGATCGGATCTCATTTGTCTTATAGTATATTTTTAAAAAATATACTTATTGTTCAATTATTTTGAAATAAAGGTTTTTAGATCGCGGAATACCGATCTTCAATCAATTTTCTTTTTTATAAATGATTAACTCAACGAGATTTACAATATTTACGGCTTAAATAATTAAAATGAACTTAAAACGGATCCATTTTAATAACACTACAGGATTGTAGTGCTTTGAAGACGCCAAGGCAACCTCAAACCTTAACAGAACCCTCCACGGTGCTTAGCAACATAATATCAATAAACCACCGACAACAGCACCAAAATCAGCCCCAAAGAGCAAGGTGAAAAACTCACAGTTCAGTTCCGTTTTTAATTGTAGTTCGAACAAAAAAATCACAAACCAAACCGTGAGTAAACGGTTTGATTTTTTTAAACTATAAACCAAACCTTCAAAGAAAAACCGAACCGAACAAAACCAAATCGTACCATCTGGACCAGTTTAAATAGTTTTGCTGTTAGATCATTTTTTTTCTCACTCCTAATATGCAGGGCCGCCCCTGACTTTTCGAGGGCCCTAGGCCAAAAAAACTTTTGGGCCCTAAAATTTGAGAATTTTTTGGGGGCCTAAAATAAAAATGGGTAGCCCTAAAATGGGCCTAATTTGAGTTTTCAATGTTCAAAAATAAAAATAGATAACCTTAAAATGAGCCTAATTTGAGTTTTTAATATTCCAAAATAAAAATAGGTAGCCTTAAAATTTAATTTTTTTTGAGTATTTTTTGGGTCCTAAAATTTTAAAAAAATTGAGGCCCTAGGTCATGGCCCGATGGGCCTTGGCACCAGGCCTTGGCCCAAGGACGGGTCTGCTAATATGAGGTATAAAGGTAATCAATGCGGCAGAATCGCACATTGAAAAAAAAACTCAAACAATATTTAAAATAGTCAAATTCTATAGAGTACGTCCAACAATCATACACGGCCTGAGAGTACGTACTCGGAGTAATTAAACTATACGATAAGATCAGATAATTATTACTGAAAATT
>BRYF01000024.1:8863009-8870509 GCA_030159135.1 Actinidia polygama | reverse complement strand
GCATTCAGTCTACAACAATAAAATCCTGCCACACTGTGATCTGGTGAGGCTCCACTCCCAAATTCAAAGGCAACTTAATCCACCCTAGCGGGTCTGTTGAACTTCCTCCAAATTCGACAAGAGGAGTGTAAAAATGGGTAGAGCCTTTCTCGCCCAATCTTCATTTTGTTAGACGCCTAGATGAACAGAATGTCGACTAAACTCCCATTGTCGATCAAGAATCTATATACGTTGAAATTGGCAATCGTGGCGGAGAGAACCAATGCATCATCATGGGGGAGATGCAAGCCTCTAAGATCATCATTGGTGAAGGTGATGGGCTGATGAGCTTCAATCAAAGGTGCGAAGAGGTTGTAAACTTCTTCTTCAGCTCGCCCACTGGCTTCTCGGGCATGCCTCTTTTGAGACGAGCTCGAACATTCTCCTGATCCAAAACCCCCATGGATAGTCTAGATGTCACCTACTATCAGCCTATTGTTGCCATATCTCCTATCTGGCGAGTAAGGATGTGGGTGATCAGCAACATACTTTCTTAGATATCTCCCTTTGATCAGGTCAGCTATCTACTCCTTTAGTAGGAAGCGATCCTCCTTATTGTGGCTGTGATCGTTACGAAACTCACAATACTTGTTCCTCGGGAGGGGGTTGGTCTTGAATTTCCCAAGCCACTTCACAAATTCCTCATTTTTGATTTCTATGAACACCTGGGCTATAGGATCATTAAGAGGAGGCAGCACCAAGTCGGGTCGGCGAGGTGGCGTTTGAGACGTCGATCATTAGTACTTCTCTTAACATCTCGCTCTGACCTTTTGCCTTTTACCTTGTCCCTATAGTCCGTTCGTTAGGTATCAGGCTCTTTCCTCTTGTGGTCATCCCTTCCTCACTTTCTGCATTTGGCCTCGACCAATTCCTCTGCTGCAATGTACTTGCCAGCCTTGCTTTGGAGCATCGATAAGGTTTCATGGACGTTCTTGGATAAAGAATTGAATAGTGGGCTTGGGCGAAGTCCCTCCATCATGTCCATAATTACCACTTTATCAATGGGGTCCTCCACTTTTAGAACAACCTGATTGAATCGCTTGACGTAGTCTTTCAAGCTCTCCCATATCTTACTAGTGGACGGTGAAGAGATGCGAGACATTTTTTTGTCTAACCCTGCAACTCATAAAATTGGCAAAAAAGAGCCTGCTCAGGTTGCCAAACGAATCACTAGTCCTCAGAAATAATTTCCTGAACCATGATTTTGTTGATCCCTTCAAAGTTGTTGAAAAGGCCTTGCACATAACCTCGTCTGAGTACCCCTGGAGTGACATCAAGTTTTTATACAAATCCAGGTGATCCATGGGGTTTGTTTTTCCTTCGTACACCCCGAGCTGGGATGGTAGCTTGAACTTGGAAGAGACCCTGATCCTCATCACCTTATCTGTGAATGGAGGCTCAAGCTGTCTAATCAAAGCTTCTACAGTGACTAGAGCATTTGCACCAATGTTGATGGTGTTGATCCAGGTGTCTAGATCTTTGATCTTCTGGGTGGTGGACTTATCTTGGCATTTGGGGGCTCAGTCATCACGGTAAGGTGATCTTCCTCTTCTCCTGGTTTCCTCACCATCCAGATTGAGAGTTTGGCTTGAGGATTGAGACTCTGAAAGGATAGGACTCCTTTCTCGCTTGGAGTGCAAACTTGGTTATCGGTAGTGTCGACTTCTGGTGGAATGTATTCGTCTAGTGCTTTGCCAACTTTGAGAATCGTGGCCATCAAATTAGTGAGAACAGCGGGATCAGTTAGCTTCTTCCTGAACATGGGCTATGGCAGGAGGCAGTTTGTTTATGGTGAGGTGTAGTATCAGGTATGCATTATTTTTGTTCATGATCCTTATCTTCTCAGCGATCCTATGGATATCATGGTGGAGGCCCTTAACATTTGGAGCTTGGCTAGAGTTCGTCACAGGATATGCTCTGTTATCTAAAGAGCTGTTGGGACTTGGTTTGGACAATAAACGGCTACACAAGTGCATAAGGTATAGAGAACTGTCATTCTAGACGGTGTTAAACTGTTATGGTAGAAATTTGGAGATGAGCAACCAACAGTCAGAATTACTCTTGATCTCGGTATTAGATTTGGTTGTCACCTCAGTAATGACCTGTGCAAGGGAACAAACATGACTAGCCGGGGCGAGGCCGCTACAAACCCCTCAGTGTAGAGATTAGACCAAGGTGAGCAAGATAAATAGATATAAAAGTATTAGAGCTCTCTATGTGAAAATGCAAGTGATTCGTACATTTTCAATGGAGGGGGAACGACATTTTATAGATGGAGGAAGAAGAACCGTGTAAAGAGATCACAGCAAAATCTCCGAGTGGCTAAGTATGGAAGGAGATCCCATGAATGTTAGAGGAGAATCAGTAGGTTTCCATACAGAGGTGGTACCGTGAATGTAGGAGGCTGGAGGAGGTGGAATCTCACATTGATCTTATTCATGAAGGACCAACGAGATAGCTCACCTCGCCCATAGGCGAGGTGGTGGTGTGAGGCGATCAAATCATTTAGGGAGCCTAGGCGAGCTCAACAAGGATTACGAGAGGTGTTGGCGACATGATCCACTTGGGCAAAGTGCTCACTTGGGTCCAATTAGTAGGTGGAGAATTTCCCCTTTCATTACACATAAATATACAAGCTCTCTCATCTGAGATGTGTGGATCTCATATGCCATTATGTGAGTCCTACACACTTATACGAAAGGATTCGTATAATGTACTATGTGCAATTGAGTGTGTTTATATCCTTGCAATTTTTTAAAAGAGACGCATAATTAATATATTAAAATACAAATCTTAAGACAATGTTTTCAATATGTTCTCAAAAAAATGAAACAAGGGTTGGTCTAGCAAGCTTCAATCTTCTTGTCGCCTAAATATCAAAAGAGGAAGAACCGGTACTCAGTCATTGTGAGTGATCAAAACTGCATTTTGATGCTTAAATTAGAGGAGTTTTTGAAAGAATTTGTGAATAAAGAGGGTCACGTGTGTATGTTCGTATACAGTGAGAGAAACTAAAGTTTTCCTTATAGACCTTTTGTTTTGGCCGTGTCATTCTTCATTATCTCCTCCACTCCCCATATTCATCCATATTGCGTCATTGAATGGGGAATGGTCTCATTTTCTTATTTGGAAAAATTTCATATCAATGGTAAGACCAACACTTAATATTAATAAAATGATTTGACCAAAACTAATATCTCAGGAGGTGGTGAGTTCTAAATAATATAAAATACACGGTGGTTTTGACGATTTTACCCCTAAACCACTAAAACAACGTTGTTTTGAAACTGTGTAATAACATTGGGCATGTAGGACTTGCACCCTACTGCACTTCTCTCATCTACGTTCGTGCCCTAGGCGGTCCTTCGCAGCAATGAACTTCCACCCTCTCTCTCTCTCTCTCTCTCTCTCTCAAGTTCATGCAGAATTCACCTCTACAACCTCCATCGGCGAAGTCGCGAACACATCAACGGTCCTGTTTTCAACTTCCACCCTCTCTCTCTTCATCGTTCGTGCCCTAGTTATCGGGGTGAAAGTCATGCTTGCGTAAGGTGCAAGTCATGTGCGCACGGGGTCCAAATTTGACATGCATAGGATGCAAGTGGGACATGCCTTGGGTGCAAGTTTGATATGTCTGATACCTACTTATATACCCCTCTACTTCCATTTGATTGCCTCTCAAACTCACTTGATCCATTTGATTGCCTCTTAACACAACACATACTATTCGAGTCATATGTATCTGGAGTGCAAGTCAATCGTGCCCGGGATCCATACCCCACTCCCACGAATCGTCGTCCTCGTCTCACAAAGTCAACCCATCTCCACCAGCAACCCCAAAATCACCGCCATGCTAGTCTCGACCCACCACGAGTCCGACTGGACCTTCTCCACCAAGCTCGGCCACCTCTATCGACACCACCAACCCCAAAACCTACCAATTATTCTTCGTTAGAAAACTCCCAATCGATCCTCTCCCCACAATTTACACTTGACCACCGATTAATCTAAAGAATATTTTGATCATTGATGAGAGATTGAGGCCTTTGCTTTTTTCTCTTTGTACGAAATTGGCTTTCAATAATGGTTTGCCTGAAATTCAATTTTTGGGTTACAAAGATGATGTGATTCGGAGTGTGATTATGGGTATATTTGTTGGGTCTTGTGTTGGGGAAATGCTTGTTGAGGATGTGGAATTGGAGGGTGGGGGTGAATTTGGGGGTGAATATGAGAGAGAGGTTTAGAGTGTTGATTGTTGGCTTTTTTAGAAATTGGGTTTTTGACAATGTGTTGTGAACACACATTGAGACTAAAATTTATTAAATTTTATACATTAAATTAGATGAACAATGATTGATTCATGTTCTTCTAAATCAGTAGATGAATTTAGTGTATTCATTTGTCCAATACCAAGTTGATTTGAGTGAGAAATTATTTCTCAAAGAAGCTTCAATGCAAAGGGAAAAAATGGAGATATATAAGTTTGTCCTATAGTAAAAAAATAAAAGAAAGTTAGGGAGCCTTAAGTATGGATTCTAAAAATTGAGCCCTTTGGCACCTCAAGTTTTTAGATAAGGGAGTTATGTACAAAGTGGCCTTGATCCTTTAGCCTATGTTCTAAACTACGTGCAGCTGCATCGCAATCGCTTGCCCGATCCAACACGGCTCGGTTCAATTCGTGTTTGTGCAGGTGGGCGGACCGGGCTTGGAATTGGGCTTAATTGATTTTTTTTTAAAAAAAATTATTCAATTATTTTAATTTCTAAACTGTTAAAAATTGCACTTTCTTTCCCGGAGTAAATTTTCTTTTGCGAACAGTCACACCGTTTTGGATTTAAACAAAGTAGAAATTACGATTTATTTTTAAATTTCTTTTTTAATATGCGAACAATTGTGACTTTTCAATTTATGTGGAAAGGTCCTTGTAAGTATCTGTTTGGACAAATGAGTGCAATTTTGGCCGAATAGATCCCTTTCCAAAGAGGAGTGACCCTCTAAAAAGACACCTTACCTCTTTTAAGAGGTGTGAAGACTTCTATAAATTATACCACCATTCAGCATTCTTCATTCATTCGAATATTATTCTAAGCAAAGTTAGAAAGTGCTAAGATCATCCATCATTTTCTAATATTCATTTGAGAGAGAGAAGACACTTGAAGGTTTTTCGTGATTTTATAATTTGGAGTACTACTATCCAAATGTTGAAGCTATTGTAACTTGAGAGTAGTACGACACATTCCGTGAGTACTCGTAAATGACTTAAGGACACTGAATTCAATTCAGGCCTCAGCCAATTTCAATTTCATTCTTTGAATAATTCGGTAAGTTGTATTATTTACATTTTAATTATTTATTGTCTTCTATTTCGCACTTCAAAGATTCAAAATTTCTGTTTTAACTTTTTATTTTTTAAAGAAAAAGAACACACTTTTTTGTACATTCTTAAGTCGTTTATATTTAACATCTTGCTATTTTAAAAAGTTTTATCTTCTATACAATTTTTAAAATTCAAAAAGTTTCTATTTTTACAAGCAGAACAAATTTAAATTTTGTTTCTCATACCATTTCTGAATTTTTTATGTTAAATTCATAAAACATGTCTGGTGATAACACAAACTTTGGTGAGAACAATGTTGTTCCAACTATCGCAACAGCAAATGTAGTGCCTAGGTCTGCTCCTATCATTGTTGAACATGGAGAGAAGCCCGAGAAGTTTAATGGGTCGGATTTCAAGCATTGACAATAAAAGATGTTCTATTTGACAACATTGAATCTTGATGCATACTTGCATGAAGACATCCCAAATTTTAACGAAAATGAGACTGACTGTCTTACTGTAGCAACAGTGGAGGCATGGAAACATGCAAATTTTCTGTACAAGAACTACATACTGAATGGTTTGGAAAATACTTTATACAATGTGTATTGTTCCACTCCTACTGTTAAGGAACTCTGTGATTTTTTGGATAAAAAGTACAAGACAGAGGATGCCGAAACCAAAGAGTTCATCGTAGAGAGGTTTCTTGATTTCAAGATGACAGATGCAAAGACCATCATAAGTCAAGTGCAAGAATTTTTAACTTATCTTGCATGAGATTCGTGCTAAAGGGATGGCTTTGAGTGAATCATTCCAAGTGGCTGCTCTAATTGAGAAATTACCACCACTTTGGAGAGATTTCAAGAACTATCTCAAATACAAACGTAAGAAAATGGGGCGTGAAGACATCATTGTCAGACTACAAATTGAAGAAGACAATCGTCAGTCAAAAAAGTCAGTTGGCAACAAAATAGAATCAAGAGCTAATGTGATAGAGTATATGGCCAAGAGACATAATCAGAATAAAAAGCATAAGTTAAGTGGTCAAACTTCTAAAGGGTATGATCAAAAGAAGTTTTGGGGAAATTGCTATGTGTGTAACAAACCTAGTCATCAAGCCAAAGGTTATAAGAGTCGCACTACGTAGGTATCCCAAGGCAACAACAAAAAGAGCAAGTTTACTCAAGCCAATATGATTGAATTGAAGCAACTTTCTAGAGATATTTCAAAAATAAACTTGTGTCAATTATTTCTGAAGTAACCTTATTGGAAGTAATCCCAAACAAAAACAATGGTGAATAGATACTAGGGCAACCCGCCATGTGTGTTCTGAGAAAAACATGTTCACTATTTATCATGAAAATATTGATGGAGAATAAATTTTATGCGAAATTCAGCCACTTTCAAAGTTGCAGCCCATGGAAAGATTCTTTTGAAGATGACTATTGGCAAAGAATTGATTCTAAACAATATACTCCATGTACTTAATATTTGAAAGAATTTAATTTTTGAGTCGTTGTTGAGCAAGAATTGCTTCAAACTTGTATTTAAATCTGACAAGTTTGTTCTAATTAAGAATGGAGTGTACATCAGAAAGGGATGTCTTTCTGATGATTTGTTTAAATTTAATGTACTCACAGTTGTACCAATTACAAATGATATGAATAAAAAAATTGACTTTTCTGTTTATATTTTTGAGTTGAATATTTTGCATAATAAATTAAGACATGTAAATATTGAATCATTGCGAAAAATTATTCAATTAAATTATTTGCCAAAACTAAATTTTGATAATAATGATAACTGTCAAATATGTGTAGAAGCGAAATTAAGTAAAACTTATTTTCTTCTATAGAAAGGTCAACAAAATTTTTAGAATTAATTCACACATATGTGTAATTTAAAATTAGTACAAAAAAGACGTGGTAAAAGATATTTCATAACTTTTATCGATGGTTATATTAAATTTTGTTATCTTTACTTAATGAGAAGTAAAAATGAGGTTATTGAAAAATTTAAGATGTTTAGAAGCGAAGTGATAAAGGTGGTGAATAAGAATCACCATTTAAATAATTATGTATAAAAAATGGTATTATATACCAAACGACAACACCATATTCTCCTCAATCAAATGGCATTACCGC
>BRYF01000024.1:8853009-8858009 GCA_030159135.1 Actinidia polygama | reverse complement strand
ATCACCACACCACGCCACGCTGCAACTTCCCCCTCCTCACCTCCACATTTTGGGTTAGGGTTTTTTAGGGAGAGACGGGGATAGGGGTTGGGTCGAGTGTCCCTTCTCTTTCTTTTCTTTTTTATGTTTTATTTTTTAAGGCAATGAGTACTGGACCAAAGCAAAGTTTTCTGTGATAGAACCACACATGTATCTCTTCGTATATGCATGCAATGTATCTCTTATATGACTTTTATATCTTATCTCTTTTTAGGTTGTAAAACTCTAACGAGTTCTCTTAAGATGATCTTTTTTTTGGCATAGTGCTCGTGGGCACTGGCAATTACTAGTTGATAAATAATAATAAAAAAGTAGCTTACAAATAAATGGTATTTTTTTAAAAAAAGAATATTATTTATTATAATGAGTGTATTGAGAAAAAAATTTGAAAGTCATGACAAATTTATTATTTTTGTACAAAAATTAGTTCAAGGGGGAGAAATCTTGATATTGATTTTAAAAATAACAGATGTCAGTAATACTATAAGAGGTGGTTATATTTATTAGAAACTTTTTAGGTGCTAAAGATTATAGTTGAAGGTGGCGACTTGTATAGTTTTTTAGTATATGGGTAAAGTGAAAAAACTTGATAGCTAGGGAGTAAAGTTAACTGAAAATGAAAACAGCCAACCGAAGGCAAAACCCTAATCCCACAGAAGTGGGTGCGCGCCTCCTTGAGACCTCTCTCTCTCTCTTCTGCAAATCTCCCTACCTTCGAACGCCGACTTGCAGCTAAACCTACAATCAGGTAACGAACCAAAACTCATCATTTGTGCTGTATTCCTCATATTTCTAACCAAATATGTATATACGTATATGTGTATGTATAGTATATGGTTTACGAACATGTATATGCAGATTCTGCAACTGTACAGCCACACACACGGTCATCATTGTTGCTCTTGATTTAGCTCGCTGGTTAGGATAAATTTTTTGTATTAAGCAAGAACCCTAATTAAACCCTCGACATACGCGGCATTCATTTTTTGCATTAAGCAAAAATCAAACTAATTAAATCCTTTCAAATACTTGTGCATATATGTGCTAAGAGGGACTGTTGAAAACCCTCAAGGATGGAGGTCAGTTGAAAACCCTAGTGGAGCTTTTGGTCTCATCAATCTTCTTGTGTTTGTAGCTTTTTTTTCTGAAATAGATTATCTGATTTTTCTTTACATAGGATTTTTGAATCGTTATTTTAATTTTGGCAAAAAAAAGTCCAATGGGTATGTTTTGTTTATGTTTGTGTTGTTAGTGAGATGGGGGTCGAGGCAAAGAAAGCTATGAAGAAGAAATTGAAAAAGGGTTCGTCTCAATTATCAGCTGCGAATTGCAAAGATGAATATGCTGATTTCTTGGTATACTCATTGAGTGTTGATAATTCTTGACATTGTTTGTATCTGTTTCATTGTACTTACTGATTCGTCTTTGTGTGGTTGATAGCCCTTAGAGCGTGGTCCTGGCCGTAAACTTCCCAAAAGCGAAACACTGGAAAACACTGCTGCAGTCCTTTATATTGGTCGAATTCCACATGGGTTTTATGAGAATGAAATGGAAGGTGCAATTATTTTTTGTACCTATTTTGTTTTTGTAAAATAAAAATATTTTCCTATGTATGTATGTTGCAAAGCAAATCATTGTTTTTGGTTCATCTTTTTTCAGGTTTCTTTAAACAGTTTGGCACTATCAAGAGCCTCAGAGTCGCGAGGAATAAGAAGGTTGGGTCTCAACCTTATTATTGTTACCTTTTAATTTAACTTATAATTTGTGGGTAAGAGGCTAAATTTGAGTATACTGTAAATTAAAGTATCATTTTAATGCTAAAATGTTGATATAGATCAAAAGCCTTCGTCAGATTATTTTGTTTAGCAATTTCAAGAACCACGGTCATTGCACTTTTGAATTGATTTTATACCATGATCCGTTGGAAGAGCAAGCATAGTGCTTTGATCGACTGTGGTAGTATACTATATATTCATGCCAAATGGATATGAAGCCTGTAAATGACTTGGTTATTTCCTAACTTTAGTTAAATACATGCCAGTAAAACACTTGGTACCTGTGCGGTATTGGGTAAAGGAAATGGTTAGCAGGACAAATACTTAACCGAAAGTGAGTCAGATATTTCATTGTGTTCGATTTTGATAATTTGGAACCAGCCAATGGCCAATGAAGTTATGCCAGTCGGTTCAGACCAAAATTCATACCAGAAAGTAATGCTCATTAGGTATATATTGTAATGCAACTACAGTGTTAGCAGAATCCACTTCTTTAAGAGGTTATTCGTATATACCTATGTCATAGTGGGTAGAAGCAGAAGTGGGAATTGATGTGGGAAATGAAAGAGGGAAATTTAACAAAAAAATATAGGACAAACGGGAAGCGGCGAAGCGTGAAGGATCTAATGGAAAATATAATAGGAACTTATGGAAACTTTAGTTAAGCAAAAAGGAAACCTTCAAAAAACTTACAGGACAGTTAAATGCATAATTCATGCTGTTAAACTTTTAAGTTGTGTAATTTATTTAATCTATTAATCATTAATATTTAAATGTCTCCTTAATCTAATTGTTTCCAAATTTTGCAAACAGTTTTCAAAACTTCCGTATGTTCCTTGCTGAAAATCTCAAATCACCCTTTTAAAACATTTTTACACATGTTTGGAAGGCAATTTATTGATATGTACTACAAAACTCTTAAAAAAAATCCATTTTGTCAAGTTTGCAAATAGTTTATGAATAGTTTCTAACCTGTTCCTGCATAGTTTTGTTGGAGTTTCTGGAATGTTACCTGAAGTATCTTAAATATTTCCCTACAGTGTGGGATGTCTCCAATTTTTTTTCATGAGTATCGTACCCCGTACTGGAAGCGTTTTGTGGAAGCACATTTCCCCCATCAAATTGAGTTTCCTAGTAACTGTTTTTCTATTCGTTTCTATAGAAGCAAAAATCCTGGTCATCTTGTTTTTCATCTTATGCATTTATACTTGTGACTTGTGCAATCTTAGTCTCCTCGGAATCCCAAAATTTAACGTTTTAAGAGGTATCGAAGCTATTTGTCCCAAAAGAGGATTTATATATAAAAGCTAAAGGGAAGGCCTCTATTTTGGAACTTTTGTAAGGATTTTTCTTGAAATGTAACATTATTAAAAAGGTGTGGATATGGCAAGAAAATATTTTTATCTAATGTGTCTTCTTGCCATCCCTTTGGTTGTCTCTAAAATTTTATGAAAAGAGATTGAAATTACTGTCACGTCTTCAAGTTTCCATTAAAGGGGGCTTAGAGTATGATTAATTGTATCTATGATATGATTTTCTGCAGACAGGAAAATCCAAGCATTTTGGCTTCATCGAGTTTGAGTCCCCTGAGGTTGTACTCATCTCCAGAAGAATCTCATAGTTAAAAATTTGTTACTGATTGACGTGTCTTAAATGTTGGATTTAATTAGTGCAGGTTGCGAAAATAGTTTCCGAATGTATGCATAATTATCTTATGTTTGAGCACATTTTGCAAGTCCACCTTATTCCTCCTGAACGCGTTCATCCAAAACTGTAAGAATTATCTATTTCTGATTGTTCTTACTATTTTCTTTTCTTAGTTGGTTTGGAAGCAGTGCCACATGGTTGGATGTACTTTTCACCCTTTCATCATGCGTAAGCTGGAAAGCAACTATTGATCATTTACCAGTACAATCAGATCGTAAAAATGTCTAGGAATTAGTTACATAATTAGAAAATTACAAAAATATTTTCTTTATAAAGGTTATAAAAAATGAACTTTTAGATCAAAATGACTGAAACAACTGCAATTAGTTCATGACTGTTGATTTGTAATCGGATAATTGAAGTGCACTCATATTATTTCCTGAATAGTTGACCTTAGGATTTTAGCCAAGGGGCCCTATGGATCTTAATACCCAAGTAGAGAAAACATCAAAGGAAAAAGTGAAAAGAAGAGAAGAATGCAAGAGGCCTTTTTTTTGGCCACCCGATAAGAAGTACGGTATATTTTTGTTTTTAGTATTACTTTAATCTGGACATCCAAGAAAGTCCAACAAGCAAATCCACAGGCGCGATAACAAGTTCAGTAACTACCAAGTAGAACACTAGAAAGAAATCAAAACCCAACAACTGATTTCTACTTACGAAAGAATTCCCATAATAGGAGAGAAATCATCAAATCATGCATTTGGCTAGGATTGACCCCCTGACCTCCTATTTAAGAGTGTGCAAGAGTGGCCACCTTGTTGGTTAGAATGCAAGAGGTCAAAAGCATCACAACATTGTGCTGAAGTGGTAAAAGTAATTTACTAGGAAATAATCTGTCAAAGTGGCATCAAGTGGACCTAGGTCACATAACTTCAAAACTTGAGCATGAAGAGGTAGGGTGAGGACAGGGCTATCGGGTTGAAAGCCTTGCAATTCTATGAAGTCTTGTTGACGCTGATTGAGCGAAGAGGTGATGGTGGTTAATCATATGCATAAGCAAGCATGTGGGGTCGCGGTGTGACTACCATTTTTGTACCAGACTGGTTTTGGTTAGAACTTGTGACCCAGTTGAACATAAATCTGAGCACAATTTTGATGTTCTCTTTCTTTTAGGCTTCTATCATAATCGTATAACTGAGGAATTGCAATTTTTAAATAGCAGATTGTTTGATGTTCGCTGTTATTCTAAGGCAAAATACAGTTCATCGGTTACTGTTTTTGAATGTATAGTACGTGTAATATTACCCCCGAGTGCTTTCTGATGGATGACATGATGAAGGGTAATATAGTATGGGTTTTTATACAGAAGTTACACAAAAGTTTTCCATTTGTGGTCCTTTCATGTCAAGCCAAAACAGCCACCAATGTGACTCGTAAAATGTCATGCTACATCATTTTGAATGGGTTTTTAGTATAAAAAGTCCGTTTGTAAATCATTTTAGCATGATAATAGTATAATACATCAGATCGAGTAGG
>BRYF01000024.1:8833009-8843009 GCA_030159135.1 Actinidia polygama | reverse complement strand
CTTTCGTGTTTTGTCCGAAGGCCGGAGATCGCCGGAAAGTGGCCGGAAATGGCGTTCTTTGGTCGGAGTTCTTTGGTTTTCACGTCTCACAGAGAAGGAACAAAGAAGAAACGAAAATGAGGGAAAGGGAGAACTCTTCCATTATTTGATGAAGAAGAGAATAATGGAAAGAGAAAAGCAAAGAAAAAAAAATTGAAAGTGGGAGACAAAAGTGGAAAGTGTTGGCTAAATTTAGGGAGAAAAGATGAAAGAAAAGTGGAAGAATGTGGGAGAATAGGTGTAGAGATTCGGCTAGAGGGGAAAGGGGAAATGTGTTGGAAATTCAATGGATTTGCTATGGTGTGGTACACACACAAACACTAGTTAAATCCCCACTATATGTTAAATCCCCACTATACCTCCATGGGTCCAAGATAACTAGTAATGGGCTTGGCCCACCAATAATTCATAACCCAATCAAACAACAATATAATTAAATAGATATTTATGGCCCAAGTCCAAAAATAATTTAGCAAACATTACATTAAGTCTATGCGTACTTTACAACTGAATAGATGTCAGTAACTGTTGAGTTGTGTTAAACCAACTGGGTTGGCTCAGTTGAGTTCAATCCTCACCAAGGGCAAGGAATGATTATTCGTTGCCCATTTGATGGTTCTTTCTTCGATTGGTCATTTCTCCCCATTACGGGGCTATTTGGCGATTTTGTTATATAGGTTGTCATGGGTTTGTATTGTTGGACTTTTGAACGTGGTGGACTTGCCAGTTTTATCATTTCTGTAATTCTTGATATTTGTAAATATTCTCCAATCGGTTGGGAAAAAAAAAAGAACTGTTGAGTTTAAGCCTTAAAACTATTTAGTTGGGTGATAAATAGTAAGGCATCTTGATTATCCAGTATTTTTGTTAATGCTACCGGGCATTTGATTATCCTGTTCTGCTATTTGATTTTATTGCAGGTGGGTATCAATCAGCCCGCTCTGAAGAAGATTCGGTTCGAGTAAGAGTAGATCTGTATGGGAGAGCGAAAGGAGGTTGTGTTTTCTCATTACTCTCTGTTACCAGTTCGTAGTCATAGTTTGCTCACTGATGCGTGAGAAGTTAAATTTCCTTTCCCTCTCCCCTTCTAGGAATATGTTGGTTATGGGGAAAGACAAAAATGCTCAAGTTAAGAGTCGTGGTATGAAGTTTGGAAGTTCTCTTTGTGATGGACTTAAATTTTGTGCTAGATAATAGGGCCTTGGCTTTTCTTTTCATTTTTTTTGTATCTGCATTGTTATGCACTATCTGAAAGCTTATAACCATGGCCTGTCCATCGTTTATGTTATGATACTCGTCATTGATTAAAGTTTAGTTTGATACTCGTCTGGTTTGTGATGTAATTTTCGATTATTTGCTTCAATTGTATTTTTGGGTAAATTTGTTAAAATTGAGCGACAATCAAATGAGCTGTAGTTGCGATTATTTTAAAAAATGATCAAAATTGTGCACAAACAAATCATATGCCAACTAAGATTTTAGAATATTTTCAGGTATTGTGCAACCCTAAAGACTTGTTCTAGCAGGTTGCTGCAAAATCGCTATTCTTGGAGTGAATCAGAGTTCTTCATGTCTAGGAGATCCGTGGCCAATCCGCCACCACCTTAGTTCCTATTTATTGTGCTTGTTTGGTAAAATAACCGTGCTTTAAGACTGACGTATGGAACACTGATTGAGCTGCAAAATTTCTACGCAAGACTTCCGCAGATTAAGATGAACACAAAGAAAATGGTTTGTTCAATTCATTGATCAATGTTCCAACAATCAAGTAGAACTATCGAGATTTCATACGGCATTGCTTGCACTCATTTTTAAGGGATTTCAATCAATTGTCCCATGACCACCGCCTACTATGCGATCAATCTGAAATAGATGGGCTTACAAAATCAAGAATGCAAAAATTTCAAATACTTCCTAGTCACTTGTATCTACGTGTTGCACATCGACCACCGCCTCTATGCAATCAATTCGAAATAAACGAGCTTACAAAATCAGGAATATAAAAACTTCATTGTATCTACGTGCTCCACATCAGCTATGAAGATCGTAGGTTTGCTTTTGCCACCAAATGTTGAAGTACACAAAGGATAGACAATTCAATTCTTCAGAGGAAAGGTAGCGCTGAGCAGACAAGATGTAAAAATAAAAAAAGCCAAGAAAATTTTGCACTAAAGCAAATCCTTCTCTCAAATAAAATAGTTAATATACTTTCGTTTGGGAAGAAAACAATTTAAGTCAATAAGTACAGAAAGTATGATCTCATATCAATTCATTGTAATTCCAATTTCCATTTCCACCTACTTTGCATCACATAAAGAAAATTAGGACCCATCTGGAAGTCCCATGAAAATGGAAATGTTTCTGCATTTTACACAACATTTCAGGATAGAACGGCATACATTTCAACGTGTTTTCCTGCTTTTGATGCTTGGGTTTATCTTCTGTATCATATTTTTTCAGTTTATTATTAAAATTTCTCTTTGAGAACCCCGAAAAGAAAAACTGCGTACAACTCCCCAGGGAGGATTCACCATCATTTCCGATGATGGCTTCATTTACAGTAAAAGTTACATCCGATTTAAAAATTTAAATAGAACACACAGTACATAGTTAAAGATTTAAGCAATATTTAAAAGGTTCTTCAAAGGCTATTGCATGAGAGAGAGAGAGAGAGAGAGAGAGAGAGAGAGAGAGAGAGAGAAAATCTAGGCTGCCAAGGGCCAAGAGTGAATAAGAAAACCATGGGTTGAGACCATAACATGTACAAGCTAAGAAGGGTTCTGTTCAGAACTCTATAAGAGTTGCACAAGGCAACGAAGTTGGAAAATGTTACCTGTTCTCGATTTATTGAGGCAAAGTAGCCCTTCGAAACGATATGGCAGTAACTAACATCTGATAGTTGCTATCCTTCCCTACTAGAAATAGCACCTTGGGAAGCTGCAGCTGAAATTGATCACCACAAGCTTGATTCAAAACTTAAACACCCTGCAAAAATATTAAGTGTCAGGATGATGAAGTGCAGTTTTTCTTTCACTGAAAGGACGGGAGCAAAAGACTGTTGTTTGTTAGATCTGGCCACGGGTGGTTATTGGTTCACTACACTTGACATTTGAGTTAAGCAGTCGGCATTCAAACTAATGCACACAGCATTCACAGTTTTTTTCTCATGTATCCCTAAGGTAAATCAAGGAGCAAACCCTTATGTCAAATTTTAAACTAAATGCTTACAAACCTTTGAGAACTTATCTTCTTCCGAATCACATCTTTGACTGTCGATAGAGTGATCAAATGTTAATCCATAAATTGTTTCCAGAAGGTTTGACACAACCACATGGGATGAATAGTGCAAGCTCTCATTGAAGATCACAGTGTGGGGACTCACAGCGATGATTGCCTAGTGGAATATTCTTTTTGATAGCCCAGTATTGCCACTGACCCAATTGGGTCTAAGAGAGTAAACTGGAGGCATTGAAGTTATCATTCGGACAAATCTCTAGTGGCCTTAAGGGGAATCGAATTGGCGACCCCTTGAACACAAAGCTAGGGTCTTTACTAGTCGAGTTACCCTACGGGTTCATTGCCTAATGGATTTAATAATGTTAAGTCAGCCACCATTTAGAAACGTCTCCGGTCATAAAAAACCTATATAAGTGCTAAAAAGAAATAGCGTTCCGAAAAAGAAGGGATAAAGCTTATATAGTAACTTAGCAAGTCCATGAAAATGAAGGCACTGTTTTTTTTGATTGATGAGACAATTAAAGCCCATCAAAAGTTCATTATGAGGCTAAGAGATACATTGCAGCAAATATTTCCAGTTTTAAGAAACGTCAAAAATCTATCAGCATATCCAAAAAGCTATTAAGCAAGAAGTATAAAGAAAACAACTCATTAGTCATGCATATCCTTTCTGTAGTACAAACTCTCTTCCAAAAAAAATATTTCCTTTATTTTTTCTCTTAATATTTTAATTATTCTTCAACATATATTATTACTAATAATTTTTTCACATTATTTTTTTTAATGAAAGTATAATCTTATGAACCTCAATCTGACGGCCTTAGACCGATCACAAGTAGGATCCCGATTTTAACAACCTTGTTGTAAACTAATACATAAATTGACCAAATGCAAACATTAACCAAGTACATGCATATCCTTTCATTTCACGTTTCTTATTTGCATACGAAGAAATATTGAGAAAAATCAAGTTTATTCTCCAACAAGTATATTATAGACAAGCAAAAAGATTTAACCTAGAACATATTTTCATTGACTTTCAATTTCTTAATTTTGTTAGCTATATAAAATACAGATGTATTTGTGATTACAATTATTGATAATAAATGTTAGATAGTGGAGAAGTGGAGGTCATTACCAGTAATGAAGAGCCCATCATGTCGCAATGCACTTTGAATCATATTCACGCACAAAATTTAAAAACTTTGATAGGCATGCAAAGCGCTGTCCATGTTGATCACAGGCAGGTCCAGACTTTCCAATCAGCTGAATCTTTTTTTTCTTCTTAGCTTGACAACAATTTTCGTCTCGCATTGATGCAACTGATAGTCTGCTCATTCCTCAACTTCTTCATCTTCGCAATTTCTCTTTCTTGATGATCTGCTTTTGCATGATTCCCACCAAGAGGTCGTTTCCTTGATGCAAAACTGTTCCCTATTAATAGACACCCATTGACCCCTTCTGAAGGCACAAGATTTAATTCACTCTCTTTCAAAATCCATTTTTCCATATCTTTCATTAAAGAATAGGAATTTAACAGACATACCCTGTAGAGTCCTGATAGATAGAAACATGGTAGGCATATATGCAAACGTTATGTAGTTTGACCCCAAAAGGGAAAGACTAGCCCATGACAATCTCAGCAGTCATCCTCGTACAGGAATATGAATCAGCTCAAGAATATGACTGCCTCACAAGTAATCCCTACAAGAACACGATCCTTCGCGAAAATGGTGGAATCTATTTCCATCTCGAATAACTTTGGACACATCACAAAATTGTGACAGTCACCACAAATTCTCAGGTTCTTCATGATCCGAATGGGTGTTCCATTAGGTGTATTCAAGATCCCAAAGGTAACAGCAAGCTTTTCACTGTGGGAGAGAAGCTCATTTTGCTTTTGCTCCTCCGCCATGTCATGGAGAACGAAATTGGGGCCTGGGACGCAACCTGATGCTTGAAAGTTTCCATAAAAGCCCCAGAAAGCTAATTTGATCAAGAACTACACTCTTGGCTGTCATGTTTTCAAAAATCTTCACAGCCTCATTACCAAATCAATTTTGTGCACATCCAGCTAGAATTGCATTCCATGTCACTATATCTTGTTCACCCATCTCCTCAAATACTGAAAATCCATACTCACACCCACACTTGAAGTTCATTGTCACCAGAGAATTACCAACACAAGTAAATGAATCAAATCCAAATGTATATATCAAGGCATGTAGCTGTTCCCCAAGCTTAGCAGAACGTAGGCTCCCACAAGTACTTATAAGGCTAGTACCTGTTAGTTCGTTTGGTCTTATTCCGTGGGTGTTCATGGCATCTTCTCAAAAGTATTACGAGCATCATCCAATCAACATGCAATTCTCTGAAAGGCCAGTGATCAATGAGTTCCAAGAGACAGTATCTCTCCGCCTTATGCTAGAAAATACCTGAGAAACATCTTCCATGTTCTTGCACTTGGCACACATGTATATCAATTCATCTCCAACAAATGAATTAAATTGGCACCCTGCTTTAATGTATATAGAATGTATCTGTTTAACCATCTCAATAGCTCCAATGTTGGCACAAGCCGATAGGGCACTCGTGAAACTTGAATGACTTGGAACAGCTCCTGATCTTTGGAGTTCAGCTAAAAGTTCTAAAGCTTCCTTGCTTCATCCATTATGCACCAACCCAGCAATCATGGCAGCCCAAGAAGCATTGCTCCTTGTAGGCATTCGCAAAAGCAAGTCCTTAGCTTATTCAAACCCATTTTGGGCATACCCAGCAACCATAGCATTCCATGCAATTACATAAGGAGTTGGGATCTCATTAAATATCCGTCTCGTTTCTCCAATTCTCCCAGCTTGAGCATATGCAGTCATAATTGCTGTTTGTGTAGACACACCCTTTTCGGGAACCCTGTTATATAATGCAATTGCATCATTAAATCTTTCACACTGCGAGAAGGCTGCAATCATGCTGGTCCAAGAATATTCATTCCTTTCTGGAATCAATTCAAAGAATTACACAGCATAATCCAAACATCCACTTCAAGCATACGCATTCAGTATTGCCGTGCCAACAACCACATCCCTCTCATGACCCGTCTTCATTGCCAGAGTCCTTAAGTTCCCAATCAATTCAAAATCATTTAGACCCGTTACCGCCCATATTGCAACAACAAAAATGTTGGAAATTTCTGTAATTTCTGTGTGAACGAAGCCCAAAGGGCTGCAATTAACAACTCAAAAATTAGCTGTTAGCAGCCCAAAGAGCAGCCATTAGCAGCTCCTAATGGAAGTTGTTATTTGCGCTTTAAACACCATCATAATGTAGTGTTTATTGCTAGCAGTTTTTGTTTTGAATTAAGCAATTCAATGGTCTTTTTAGTTTCTTTATATTCTGAATTTTCTTGTGTTGAAAGACACAAAAAAAAAACAGCTGAAACCAATTTCTTCTGCAAATATTGTTCTTTGAGAGATATAGATAGTCGTAGATTCAATTTGCCAAGGCTACTTCGGCAGTGTTCCGACGTATGCGGTCTAGCCGTTTTATCCTAGGAGAAAGATGCTGAAAAATTCTACAACACCCTCGGTAGACGGCGAATCTTTCTTAAGGAGACTACGATTGCATTCAATTTATTTTATGTAAATTCAATTTACTATGTTGATGTGATTAATGGAAATTTTTCTTTGGAATTCTGTGTTTACCGAATAAATTTAACTAACAAACTTAAGAAAGATTCTCTTGTGATTGACAAATGAATTCCAAAAAATGATTTCTGTAGTTACTAATATTTGAGATGCAGGATAGCTACTTAGTTAAATTTATGTGCAGGATTTTTTAGATAGATCCTAATTGAAAAATGTTTTCATAGTTTTATGATAACCGATTGATTTTCAATATATAAAGTTTTTGTTTATAAAATTGTAATAGTATAGTTTTATTTAAAACATCTTTTTCCTGGTTTGAAAACAGAATTGTTCCTATAATTCTAAGAGTTTCAGAAAATATTTTCAGAAATTATTTTAAATTTCGGATTGGAACAATTTCGTTTTTAGAAGTTTGAAAATTATTATGTTTTTTTCCTGTGAAAACCATTATGTTTTTGTGAAGGAAAAGTTTTTTATTTCTCCCCCTAGGTGGTCAACCGTGTGCGGTTTGACCTTGATCGGAGTTGAAAGGCTATGGCCTTAGGCAGTTGTGTGCGGGTGGGTTTTGTTCAAAAACTGGTTGGGCCTCGGATTCCAGATTCATTCGGTTGGGCTTCGTGTTTAACTGGTTGAACAAGGAAAGTTGAGGCTTTTGTTCCAGTCCTGTCAAAGTTGCGATTTCAACCGGTTGAACAAAGCTGTTGAAGTCTCTGTTCAAGGTGAACCAATCGAACATACAAGTTCAATCGGTTAAACAAGGCTGGTTGAGGTCTCTAATCATGTTAAATCAGTTGGAGAATTTTTTTCAACCAGTTGGGCAAGGCATTGGAGTCCTCTGATCATGTTCAACTAGTTGGAGAATTTTTCTCAACCGATTGGGCAATGCATCAGAGTCCTCAATTTGTCGTCAACCGATTGGACAAAGAGACAGAGTCCTCTGCTTGTCACCAATAGGTTGGAGAATTTTTCTCAACTGGTTGAGAGTCACAGAATATGTCTTCTGCTTGACTTGAACCGGTTGAAGAAATTTTCTCAACTGGTTGGGAGTTGTCTAATTCGGCTTCTTCATGAAGTTTAACATGTGAATCACGGGATTAGACCGTATATTGTGATTATGTTTAGATTGTTAATTTATTCATGTTATCAATATTGTTAAGATCTATGCATTGATATGCGGTTGATCTTTTTCAGGAAAACATGTCGACTGATGCTGTTGAAACGAGTACTCAGACTTAGAAGAGTCAAATTCTAGTTTCAGAGAGAGTTGCTGCTCCTACACCTGATGTTTCCTTGATACCAATGTCTCATGTGGACAAATTGGAAAAATTTGGTAAAGGTGTTGATTTCAAGATATGGCATCAGGAGATGATGTTTTATCTCATAACGCTAAATCTAACTGGATGCTTGACTGAAGAAGCTCCAGTTGTTGCGAGGGATCACTAGACAAGACTGATAATCAGAAGGTGATTGCGGGGGATCACTAGAAGAGTGTTGATTATTTGTGCAAGAGCTATGTTTTGAATGCCCTAGAGGACTCTTTTTACTCTGTGTACAATGAGGCAAAATCTGCTAAAAAACTGTGAGCGTCCTTAGATAGGAAGTACAAGATCGAGGGTGCTGGTTCCAAGAAGTTTATTGTCGGTCGATTCCTACACTATGTAACGTTGGACACGAAATCGGTGATAATTCAGTTCCACGGGTTCCAAGTTCTCATAACTAAAATCAAAGCAGAAGGAATGCTTTTGAGTGAGGCATTTCTAGTGGCTGCGGTCATCCACAAGGCCCCTGAGACATGGAAAAAGTTTACGAGTTATCTCATGTTTAAAATTAAGGAGATGACCTTGGAAGCTCTTTTCTTCAAGCTCAATGCTGAGGAGGAAAACCGAGCAAGGAACAAAAATGCCAAGACCTCCTACATGGCCAAGGCTAACATGATGGAGCATGGTCAAACTTCGAAAATGAAGAAGTCGAAGAACAAGTAGTCTAGTAACTAGAAGGGCAAAGATGTCAATCTGGGACCGAGAGGGGCTATTGCCAAGAAGCCAAAGGATAAGTTTCAGGGAACATGCTTTAACTATAACAAGTTTGGGCATCGTTCTTCTGAATGCAGAAAACCAATGAATCATTGCGCTCATGCACATATGACCGAGGTAGTCACGAGGGGTGTCTCTGATATCAACCTCCTGACTATGGTTTCTGAAGTGAACAAGGTGGGTTTGAATCCACAAGAATGGTGGATAGACACAGGAGCTACACGCCATGTCTGTTGCGACAAGTGGATGTTTATTACCTTTGAGCCGGTTGCTAACAGTGAGAAGGTTTATATGGAAAATTCATCCATCTCGGAGGTTGCGGGACAAGGAAAGGTGATCCTGAAGATGAATTCAGGAAAATAGTAGAGTTGACTATGAACAACGTGTTGTTTGTGCCTGAAATTTGGAAAAATTTTGGTGTCTGGTTCTTTACTGAGCAAGCACAATTTTCGAATGATTTTTGAGAAAAATAGGGTTACTTTGTCTAAGGCTAGAATGTATGTAGGGAAATATTATATGATCGATGGTCTGTTCAAAATGAATGTAATGACTATAATTCCTAACATTAAAAAAAGAAATTCCCTGTTATTTATGTGCTTAAGTCTTTCATTTTGTGGCATGATAGACTAGGACGTGTTAATTATGATTCTATGCGTAGACTAATTAACTTGGATCACATTCTAGCTTTCCATATTGATAAAAATCACAAGTGTGAGACTTGTCTTGAGGCAAAATTAGCTCAATCTCCGTTTCATTCAGTTGATAGAAGTATCGAACCATTGGGATTAATCCACATTGATGTGTGTGATTTGAAATATGTCCAAACACCCAATGCAAATAAGTATTTCATTACTTTCATTGATGATTGTACGAAATACTATTATGTGTACTTGCTAAAGAGCGAGAATGAAGCTTTGGGCAACTTCATTCTTTATAAGAATGAGGTTGAAAATCAATTTAGCAAGAAGATTAAGGTTGTGAAAAGTGATTGAGGTGGTGAATAGGAATTACCATTTAGTGGAAACTATGGAGAGCATGGGATAATCT
>BRYF01000024.1:8775509-8780509 GCA_030159135.1 Actinidia polygama | reverse complement strand
CCATGGGTCAAAAAGATAAAACTCAAGCTCTATCCACGGGCCTTCAGGGGCCTGGGGCTACGGGCTTTTAAATAATTTTTTTAAATACATTTTATTCTATATTAAAAGATTAAAAATATCAAAGATGAAAAAATTAATGCGTAATTACATTAAATCATTCATAGATATTGATTATTTAAATATAATAAAAAATTAATGAGTTTGAGGTGGGCCACGAGATTCAAAATTGGACCTAGAAGCTCATAATATCTTTGGCTTGAGTCGGGCATGGGCTCTTTGGGCCATGGATCGGGCCAAAGCCCGTTGGGCCAGGTTGGGTCGTGGGCCACAGGATTTTTGATGACCCTTACATATTCCAATCAAAATATTAGTGAACTTTTATAACCGTTTGATAAAAAAATTATGCTTTTCAAGTTCCTTTCGACGAGACGTGTTTGAAATATAAAAATTTCCATTTAAGTTGGGAAAACGTTAACTAAAGACAATAAAATCATTTTACTCAATAAATTAGCTAAGGTTTTAGTCTTTAATGGATTTTTTTGAACCTTTCGTCAATAGAAGCAAAAAAAAATTTAAAATTTTGATCAGACGGTTAAAAAAATGCACTAATAATAAAAAAAATAAAAATCGAAACAACTAAAAAATATCAAAAAAATAGGCCAAACTGGTGTTAAGTCATCTTCTATTGAAAGTATATAGTGGTGTGAAAATGCACAACAAATAAATCCCACAAAGGCCAAACTTGCAGACCGCACTAGTAATTTGTTCAGTCGTTAACTTCAGAATTCAGGATTAGTTGAGGTGCGCGTACGTTGTCCTGGACACGTTGTTATCAGAAAAAATGCACAAAAAAATTTAGATGTGTGACTCAGATTTATTCAGTATATGAGCCTAGAGACAAGATTTGAATCTAACACATGATTCTTTTTTTTTTTTCTTATTACATAAACAACATCCTTGAACAAATATATTCCAACCAATTATCCAATAAAAACAAAATTATTCTCAAGAATATCCTTTATCACTATATATATACTTACATGGTAAGGCTCTACTTGGATTAGCATATATATAGTTAAGTGGTTTGACGATTTGACAAGCTACCTGCTGGATCGATCGAAAACTTTCATCAGCTCACCGACTTATTCGTGGCTCGGTTTATGATAAACATGAAGATGCCGAAAAGTGTCGGCCCACTCTTGACACTGATAAGGGTAAGAACGAATCAATTAGTAATTACAGCAAGCGCTATTGGTAGATGTACAATGAGATAGAAAAGTGTTTCGAGGAGTTGGTAGTGGCGAGTTACAAGCTTGGACTGACTGTTGGGGAGAGACTCTCGAAGAACTTGACACTCAATCCTCCAACCGACCTCCGGGACCTCATGTCCTGGGTCGAGATATTCGCCTGGTTGGAGGACGACGTTAGACTAGCAGAAAAAGCAACAGGGATGATGGCTCAGGGTGAGGGCCCGTTCAAGAAGCGGAAAGAGAGCTCAGTTGACTATGAGAGCCGGGTGAGGTAGGGTATCAATTTTTTAAGGAACCAATCTACAAATTCCTCGCCCGGATTCGAGACAAACTGTATTTCAATAAGCCCAAACCAATGGGAGGAGATCCCAAGAGACGCAACTAGCATTGGAAGTGTTCCTACCATGACGAGAAAGGACACAAGATAGAAAATTGACGGGTTCTAAAGGTTTTTCTGGATCAACTTGTCTGAGAAGGATAACTAAAGGAGTTTGTTGATGAGGAGAAGATTCAAGTGGAGAAGGCCGAGATCAAACCAAATCCAAGGTTTGGCCGAGGTGACGACGAGACAGACAATGTCGTGGATGAAGAGGAGGATTTGCCCTTGGGTACTATTCACATGATCGGGGACCCAAATTACCTAGATCTTGAGAATAGGATACAAGGAGAGGTCAGAATGATAAAACAAATGCACGAGATTCACTCGGTCTAATCACCGTCTAGGAGGCCGGCGTTTGAATATGTACTTGAAATCTGTACAGCAACGAAACAAGTGTCAACATTGGCATAAAATTTTGCAAGTATTAAGATTACAGATACAATAGGAAAAAACACTCACTATCAGGCAAACGGCCGTTGAACCTTAGGAAAAACTAGAGACCGTTGTCCCCAGTTCGGAATTCCCAATTTCCTGAAACCCAGACAAATTCATCAAGAAATAAGTCCTTGCCTGGGCAGTCAGTAACCAACCTCATTTGTGGCTGGCGGGGGTTCCTAAGGCATAAATAATGATTACTCGTAAAGAAGGGATTGCTGGACTCTTTCCTCGGCCGCACAACAGTGTATATGTGCATCAAGTCCTCGGCACTGAAGGGCTTCTCCATTTGACGCATTAACGTGTCCACCGCAAGCACGATTCAAACAAAGTTGACAGACACTTGCATAAAGGTGAGGCGGCAGCGCGCCATCAGTCCTTCATCAACGGGCTGATTGGGGAGCAAAACCAACTAGCTGTTTACTTTTAAGGCTACCCCAATAAGGTTGCTTACTTTTAAAAGACAAGAGATCAGACCCATCCATAGCCTCGAACCTATCTTAGCAGCAGAAGGGCCTGGGGAGCAAAACCATAGGCTACTATTCTTATAGGGTTCCTCAAACCCATTTCGTCAAGAGAAGATAGGCCAAGGCGATCTAGTGCACAAAAGCTCAAAGATCCAACAATGGCGGATGGTTCAAAATCAAAAACTCGAGATACAACAATGAGACCAGCAGAAATTCAAAGCAGAATCAAAAATCCAAGCACGAAAAACATGTATACAATGCTGACCCTACACTAAACATAAAAACGCAGACAAGAAATCGAATGCGAATAAAGAAATGGCGTACAAAGCACAAAAAGCAAAATGGGTACTAGGATCTTACCAAAACCAAAGTCCAGAAGATGACAACGCCGTAGATGTCAAAAATCATTGGCCAAAAATCAGAACGACTATCGGACAGATGATCGGACGGTAGCAGAAGACGGAGGGATGTTTTTTTTTCTCTCTCTAGAACACTCTCAAAAATTCAATACATAGTAATGGAAAATGGAAGGCAAACAGACGCAAATAAGGAAGGTGAAGAGGTGGGAAAGAAACGAGGACGTGGCTTAATGGGCATGTGGAAGCATGCGCCTATAACTACTTCTCGCAACTCATGGAATGTGAACACTTGGCAATCGCCCAACGGTGCGTCCACACCAAACGAGTCCTAGGGGTTGGTGAGGGACCTAGGCTACAATACTCAAACATGCTCGCAAACTAACTAGACCTGGACGCGTAGCTCAGCATTTATGCTGGAATGACAAACTCAAGAGGAAAAGAAGACAGCTAGCATGCATCAGCGCACCCACCAAGCGCGAGCTCGAGGATCAGACGCATCCAGTTCACATGACCTCGCCGAGCATTGGCCCAACTCATGTGAACTGAGAGATAATTGTAAGGGGACAAAATATACAATAATAAAGTCTAGCCTTACTAGGGCAGGAGCATTCGCTGAGCTGTTGCTATAAAGTAAGCTCGGTGTCCTTCTGCGCTAGATCTCGATGCAGACACTATTGAACAGTGCCACTATCCGAGCTAAAGACATCGTTACTATGAGTTGTCGCTATTCTGCAATCTCGAGATAATAACCACGCTAGAAGCTTGGACGCAAGGCAATGGCCGGCGGCAATCCTAAGGAATGTCAGTGGACAAAAGGTAACTTGCACGTCGAAGGTTCTTCTGGCATCCCTCATACCTAGAGGGAGACGCTGGCGTGATAATGACTGGCTACCAGCCGAGCCCTAAGAGCATGGCTAGGTCAGCCGCTTACTTAATGACATAGCGGTTGGTGTGTCGAGTCACACGCCAAGCTGCAATTTGTCTGGTGACAAGACAGCTAGCACGTAAAGCACATGCCAGGTTGTACTATATAAAACAAATTTTTCATTCAGTGAAAGGTACACGTTTTGAGCTATCTAGAACATACACTCTCTCTACATTCATACACTTTATCCTGTCATCTAACTTGACCGTCGGATAGTCGTTTTTCGGAAATAGCTCCGGCGATCGATCTCACTATTTCTGTGCTGCAGTTAGGGCATCGCCGCGCTTCCAGCTTGGTGCTAACACTCTCCGTCACCGCAGGACCACCGCAGATGTCTATCTTCGATTTTTCTTCCATCATTTATCAAACCCACATCCCCACACTAGGGCTTTTGTTTTCTTTTAAAAAAAAATAAGATTTGAATTTTTTTCTCCCTTTCATATATTTTTGTTGGAGAAAAGGAAAAGAAAAACCACTTTAGAATTCCATAAAAAATTAAAATTTTGGTGGTTAATTAAAGAAACACTCCAAAATTCCAGAAAAGGATTAAAAACTAGGTACAATTCCATATAAAAATAAAAAATCCGAATGCTAAATAACAAAAAATCGCCCACAAAAAATCCAGAAGCCAATTAAAAATCAGAAAAATAAAATTAATCAAACTAGGGCCATAACAGGGTCAACATATATTTCTTTTGTTGAGAAAAGCAAACACCCACTTTAAAAATCCTTTAAAAAATAAAATGTTGAATGAAAAACTGCCCCCAAAAAACTTAAAATCCGATTGAAAAGCTAGTAAAAAAACCCTAATCCAAACAGAGACTTTGAAATCCTCGTCATCCCAAGCATGAATAGTATATGAAACATATTCTTTTCTTCATGTTTCTTTACTTCTTTTGAGATTCTTGGACTTGACCACCCTGACCGCCTTGGCCGGTGGCGCCACCTTGTTGATCCCCGGTGGTCAAATCTGGCGTCCGCACCTTGAACCGTTCAAGCCTTTGGGCCGAGTCTCGACCCAAATCAAGGTTCACACTCCTTTGAAGAGCTCGAACCTTCTTTTTCTCCTTATTTGATAAAACTGCGCCAATTTTCCTGAACAATTCCCCGAATTCCTGGTGAATCCCAGGAAAGATTCCCCGAAGAATTCACTCCTTTCAAGAAAAAGTTCCTCGAAAAATTTAA
>BRYF01000024.1:8690509-8695509 GCA_030159135.1 Actinidia polygama | reverse complement strand
TTATAAACAGCATGCATCTTCATATTTACAAAATCACAAGCATGAAACAGAAAGTCTACAGAGGGGTCTTGTGTTCCTTAGAGTGAAGGGCAGCATTAGCCAAATAGTTCGGGCTTTGCAATAACAATCAAATTCATCAAGCCGATCCAATTTTATTCAATGCCTGCTTTCCTTGTATAATGCCACTAATCAATTCACCCTTGCTTGCCTTCGTACCTATCCTTTTCTTTCAACTATATTAAGGCCGTGCTTTGGTTTCCTCTCATGATATACTTGGGTTTCTTTTTTCTTTTTCTTTTTTTCTGAAGTAAATGAATTTGTATTATGATATAGATGTGTAATATTATTGACTACTTTGAATTACTGACAAATTTAGACCACTCTTGCAGGTATTGGTGTCTGAAAGAAGCATTTGTCAAGGCCATAGGAACTGGAGTTGGGTACAGATTGGATTCCGTGGAGTTTCATCACACCAGGTGGACCAACATATATAAAGCTTATGGAAAGAGTGGAGATTTTGGCTTTATGAGCTAGGGAAAAGGCATACGGTTAGTTTTTGAGAAACTGTTAGTCTTTGCATGAGTTTCTCTCTTTTCCTTAAATGTTCCTCCTCCCTTAGATAATAGCTCACGTAATCAGATCAAAGACTGCTTTAATGCTGTTTGACGAGGCAGTATGACCATAGGGTTATACGCTGCGAATAGAGTTGCAATGTTTTCACAAATGTATAGAACTGACTGCAGATAACAGATCGTATAGCTGAAACAAGTAATTGGTGCTAAGAATTGCTTACTTGAGACGTTATTTCCTTGAATTAATTCAATTAATTCTCTATAGAACTACAGTTATCAATTGCTAGGACAGAGTTTGATGAAGATCAGTACCATTTAGGTCTTTCTCTTCGGAACGTAAATTTTGTGCAGCGGACAGTAGAACAGATCATCCTAGTCTCGTGTAAAGCCGGTGAAATACCTACAGAACAAGAACATGATGCCTGGCAGGCTTAAGAAATAGCCGAGGGTGGTGACATTACAAAGAAAAGCATGCTTCAGCAAATATCTTATTATGCCTTCCATTGGCTGACAATTTGAAGCAGATCAAGGGACATCGGACACTGCCACTGCCATCATTTTATTCATTTTCCACAGAGAATAAGCATTTCAATAGTGAATTCTGTGTCTTTGTTTTGTGAAGTGAGAGAAGGAAACACCCTTCCCTACTTGAAATCACACCCGGGGAGCTATATAGGTGTGAGCTATATATACAAACTTGTAATGCCGAAGGAGCTTTTCATTTGTTTCAACCGAACATAAAAACACTATTTGAAGATTTCAATTGATTTGAAAATCTTTATGAATATTAGCCTTACCATTCCAAGTGCTTTAATAATAAACACTGCTTGCGAGATGAAATGAAGCTTTCGGGTGCGTTAGTTTGCTCTTTAGCTGACGGAGTTTTGAAATTCATAATTGGACAAGAACAAAACTAAGTGCTGATGAAGATCATGCATTGTTCACGGTGCATGATGTATAGTTTCAATACGATTCACAGCTTCAAGTTATAGACTTCCATAAAATATTTGATGAGCCGATGGTTTCCAAAAGTTGGCCGCTTGGACGATGGGACTAATTATTGCCGCAAGTGGATACAACCCAACTTCCAAACAAGCAAGAAAAAGGAAATACTTCAAAAATCAGTTAAAAACATAGATAACATAGGGAGCATTGAAACAACCCAACTTCCAAACAAGCAAGAGAAAACTTGCAACCTTACAAATCCAAACAAGCATTAGAAAAATGAAGGATCCACCCTTCATCCATACAAGCATGTTATTAACCCATAATAAATACCATAATTAGCGTCTAGCAAGTGCTGTTGCTTGCTGCTTTATTACAAAATTATGGTGTTGAAGAATGACAAACTTGGTGATAACCTTACAAATCATCAATAGCATCCTCGGCAAAAGAAGAGTTACTTCTTGGCATTGTCATCAGTATCATCTTCACAATCTTTCTGACTCCTCGGCTGCTGTCAGGTCTCCGTGTAAGCCTCTTAATACATTTCAACTTGCTCTCACATATTAAGTCATTACATTGCATACATTCTTGCCATTACACCTCATGAATATATGGCCACAAATAGGAAGAAAGGGAAAATTTCCATCATAATCGCTTCTGTCGTGTCTACAAAGATTTCGTACCGTATCACCAACATTAAATGGAGTTATGGGAAATACGAGGTATTTCTCATTAGCAGACAACCATCTCAATGCCTTTCACAATTAGGAAGAAAGGGAAAATTTCATCATAATCGCTTTTGTCATGTCTACAAGGATTTCGTACTGTCACTAACACATTAAATGGAGTTCTAGGAAACCCGAGGCATTTTTCATTAGAAGACAGCCATCTCAATGCCTTTAAAAATCTACAAGACAGCTAAAATAACATCGACTAACAAATATTACTGTGGAGGCGATAAAGCGACTACTCAGGTGTCGGTTACAAATCAAAACATTTTAGAATGAGATTGTTTTACCTGGTTCAGACAAGGATTACAGAGGCGTGATGATCTACGAATTAATAATCAAATGATTTGCACAATAATTACTGACCTCTTGTTACATGTGATGTGTTACTGCTGAAACTCAAACATTAGGAAGTCATAATTTATATGCTCATACATAGTGCTAAGGCCAAATTGACTAATCAAACTCCTCTACGTGATTGTCAACTCAGAGAATCCAATCATATATCGAAGAAACCTTTTTTTCTGAACATGAATAAACTCGAGTGCTCCAACTCCATTGTAAAGATTCGGTTAGAACTTCCAGATGCATAAAAAATAATATCTATAACATTAGAAATTCAAGATGTATTATAAATATGAAAGTTTAGGCGAAGAAAATCAATGAAAAACTTGTTTTGAACGACGAGAAAACGGTGCAATTAATAGACACTTGCCTCTATAGCAAAAAAATTGTGGGTCCTAGTGATGCACTAACGAAGAATAGAGAACAGCAACTAAGACCAATACAGAAAAAAAGAAGCAAAGAAGACTCGGGTAAAAAGAGAAAAATTCAATTACAAGGTAAAAACAAAATGAATTTGTATTTGCAAAATTAACTAACTAAAATCTTGAACACCCATTACCTTCTCTGCATCCGTATTTTAGGCTGTGTCTATCAAACTTAGCTAACGGCCTAACTTCCGAGTTGCTCTCAATTGGTTTTTAGTTCTTTGCATCAAGCTTCTGCAAATCACATAGTGACTCAACGATTTCCCGTGGTGACACCATTGCTGAAGATCAACCAATTGTTACGCACCTGAAGAGGACAGCAACAAAGACCATATTGGCAAAGAAACAAAGAAGAACTAATCAAACAGATACCATAGAAGAAGTCACACACAAAATATAAAGAAAATGAATTCATATGTTCATATTCAACAACTACAAATCTTGAACCCATAAATAAATCTTGAACCCTACAATCCAGCAGCTTTATCATTTAATTTCTGTAAGAAGACTTCTACAACCAATCCTCTTCGCGATCTCCCGATCCTATATTTATTACATTATGCTTATCCCATGATTTATGACAGGAGGAAGAAACAAAAATTTGAGATCTTCATAACAGAAGTGGTTGCAACAACATATGCTAATCCTTATGCAAGTATAAAAAGTTGAATCGATTGCTTGGAGAACCAAGTATTGTGAGTTGTAGCATTCTGCTTTTCATCAGTTCACCCCAAATACAAATCGAAACTGAATCTTGCACTCGTATCGATCATACGATTTAGATAACAGAGCTCCCATATTCAAACTTCTTTAAAATAGCAGATCTTTTCAATTTAAACTTCACTAATAAAAAAAAGGGTAAATTACAATGACATCTCTTCACTGAAGTTTGCTTTTAATACAGATATCCCTGACATTTGATAAATTACACTGACCTCCCTTTTTAAAACTTGTAACAGATTTTCCCCATTGTCGGGTGAAATACACCGACCACCCTTAAGGTTCCGGGTTAATACACAAAGCACTCCTGCCGTCAATCGTTAGTTAGCAAGATTGACTGTCCATCCACGACGTCAACTGAATAGTGGTTGAAATACCATATATGTCATTCTTTTTGACAAAGTTACTATATACCCCACAGGATGTTGATTGAATAACCAAAAAGTGAATCATATTGACCCATTAACTATTATTTTTTGATCATTCAATCAACATCCTTGTGGAGTATATAGTAAATTTGTCAAAAAAAATGGCATATATGGTATTCCAACCACTATTCGGCTGATGTCATGGATGAGCAGTCAATCTTGCTAATGGACGATTGACGATGGGGGGAATCTATTACAAGTTTTAAAAAGTAAGAAAAGTAAGTGTAATTTTCCAAACGTCAGAGGACATCTGTATTAAAGGCAAACCTCAGAGATAGTCAGTTTATTTCACCCATAAAAAAAAGCCCTTCAAGCATATATCAGAGTACCAATTCAAATGAAGGCAAGTGACAAATTTATACTAATGTGACGATGCAAACGTGCCAAACACTCTTTTAACTGTTTTGAAAATAATATATTTTGAATTTCTCGGTAAGTCAACCTCATCTAAAGTTACTTCAACATTGTACCTTCATATATCCAGAAACAAAACTCTTACTGCATGGTAATCCACAATTTGACAGTGCTAGTTTCTCCAGAACAGAAAACTCCTGTGTATAAGCTATAGCTTGCTATTTTTATCAGAAAACTTCAGCTTGCTATTCCTTCCCACCTTCCATCTTGACGCACCAAACAAAAGTTCAAATGATGAAGCATTATTTCAACTTCCTAATGCTGAAAATACATTCTAACACGACTGTTTATCATTTTGCCATTCCTACTGTCAACTGAACATATACTTCAAAGATGAACATTTCACGGTTCAGGAAGCATTACTAGGAAAAGACTTGAACGCCGTGGCCATACAACGGTATAGATAGGGAAATTAAGATTCTG
>BRYF01000024.1:8648009-8650509 GCA_030159135.1 Actinidia polygama | reverse complement strand
TTTATCAAACACCTAATTTTTACTGCAATACATACTTGCAGTAATATGACTCTTCTTAGGATAAACTGAAGTGATACCATGAGATTATGCCGATCCAATTCTCTGGAAGTGAATCCAATGTTAGATAAAAATACTAAACAAATAACCCTTACCTATTTGTAGGCTAAAATACATAGAAGTGAGATCTTCTTAAAGAATTATTCACACCTCGCCAAATGTTTCCGAGATCAAAGATCTGGAACAAGGCGTTGGAAATTCAAAGTGGCAATGTAGAAGCCTCAAAGCAGAAGGATAGTTTCCCAAAAGCAAGCCAAGGAAAACTTAAGGAGTTCAACAAGTATAGTCAAGAACTTTAGTATCTCGAACAAATTCATTCTTTGCTTTCATCCATTTCTGTTCAGGGAAGGGAAAATTGTAGTAAGAAATAAACAAAGCGATAGCCATTACTAAATCCAAAAGCTTCTTTACTTCGCTCTAGATATGAAACCGGAAAAAGAAGTTTAACAATGGCAAGCAACTTGAAACAAAGGGAAAATATATTTATGTCTTTAGAAGGTCTATTTTGGTTTAATACATGAAGGACTTGCAACAGAATGAAGGCAAGACAAGCAAAGATCACATTCCATCCCCACCGCCGGACATAACCATATCAGCTATGGTCCTACGGAGGAAGATCAACAACTTTCTCAAACGCTCACTGTGAATAGAAGCAGAAGATGAAGAAAGTTGCCATCTGAAACACAATTTTAATACTTGAGATTGGAAGAACTTTCTAGCGACACTTGTCAGTTGAAGGCTCTATTCCCCTTTCTCTGAATAGCCTAATCGGAGGAAGAATCCTTAAATATGCAAGAGTACAAGCTAAATCACAAATTAAGCATTGTCCAATAACTTACTGCGTTCACTACTACTATAGAAGAAATCAAATTACACAGAGAAAATGATATGGCAGATATCAGCATACACACAGGACAATCATAATGCAACACTTTCATGGCCTCAAAATGAAAAATCTATTTATCAAAGCTAATTTTGATTAAGAACATGAGAGATGCTTTTTGAGAAAAATTTATCAACCGTCAATCTAATTGGCTATATGTTCTGAATAATGTATTGCAGATTTGATCTAAGTTGGTTTACTAGGTTTTAAGAGACTAGACATTCAATTAAGGCTATATGCTAGAATCAAGAAAATATCTGAATGGACTCGTTTCTTTTTTTCTTTGACCATTAATATAATTCAATCTAGGGTACCAACGGCGGTGCAGCCCAAGAACATCTGAAGCATACCTCACGAAAATTCTTCGGAAACTCGATAATAAATAGAATTAAACTATTTACATCACTTAGAACTCCAGAAGAGTCTGTGGATTTCCTGACTAATGTATTGAGCAGGGATAGTCTTATAGCGTTCCTATCAATCTTCAAGCAAGGTTCTTTTTGTTCTCCATTCCTTATACTTTCTGTTGAGAAAATAAAGTTGTCCCTCTCTCTAACAGCTTAAGCTTTTTAGATAAGTTGGTGGTTAACTCTTTCACATGGTATTAGAAATAGGACTTGGGTGGGTCTTGCATTGGCCAAATTTTTGTCTCAATCGTTTCCGTTGTCGTCGTTGTTTCCGCCATTGTTGTTGTTGCCACCTCCATGTGCATCCGGACTGCACATGCGGGAGAATGTTAGAAATCTTAGTCCCATATCGCTTACTTAAGCCTCACCAATTTAGTATATATAATCTAAAAGCTACTTCACCTCTTGTCAATTGTTTCAGGTTGGACCCCTCGATCTTTTCTAACACTTTATTTGACATATTCCCCACATAGTTCTATTACACCTTTAGTGACTCTCAAGGGGAAACTGGAAATTTAAGTATATGAAAATAAGCTTGTCACTATAAAATTAATCCAAGCATTACCTTCCACTTAGTTTCTTCAAAAACCAGCTACGAACCACTGACACGTTCTAAAGGTCTGGTACCGTGTCGAACGCGAATACATTGGGGACACGCAAAAAGACATATGAGACACATCACGTGGCGTGTCCTGTTAATTTTAAAAAAAATGTGAGGAATGTCTAGGACATGCAAAGGACATGTTTGAGACATGGCGGGTAACATTTTACAATTCATCAAATTTGTTTCGGGAATCAAATAGACCCCCCAACAGGCAAAGTACTTGGCTTTTAATTTTTATCTATGCAACCCTTCTTTTATTAAGGAGAAGCTCACAATATTGTCAAGAATAGACTAATATGTTGGATAAAGCAGGAGAAATTTGACTCCATAGATGATGTTGGGATGCTTGAGGTTGCAGACATCTCACTTGAACCGGAGATAGAGGTTATGACCAAGGCGATGGTGATGATGACTTGGTTTTTGGATGTCAGAAGATATGCTTATTTGTTTTACAGTTTTTTATATATTGCATTGATTATTATTGATACTTACATCCTTATTAGTTTTAAGGGTAAAAGTATTTTTACTTGGTAGACAGTTAAGAGCATT
>BRYF01000024.1:8640509-8643009 GCA_030159135.1 Actinidia polygama | reverse complement strand
AAACATGAATCCCTTTTGAAGTAAAACAGTTAGTACGCTTGCTCTGCCATTCCCCATATCCCAAACCTGCCACCCCCTAATTCAGATATTAGGCTACAAGTCATTATTGTCTATAAATTACCTTAAAAAAAACAGGGGTAAGGTTGCCTATGCTTCTCTGAAAACTTCTATAAAGCGAGAGCAATGTGCAGTGGATACAACCTTTCTTTATAATAACTCATAAAACAATAAAATAAGTTGCGTATAATATCAAATAAAGTTCTTTAAAATTGTTAGATTGACAGGAAAGAAATTATTTCAATTTATAAACTTAAATTGTTTTGCATAATTTGAAAGAATTCCTGTTTAGTACTTCAGAATTCTCATCTTTTAATTTGGTCATGCAAGAACAAGCATTTTAATCTCAGATTTGGTAAATCATCGCTCCTACTTGAGGTAGTATGGCAAGACTGCTCCAGCCTTCAGAAAGAGAAAAATCAGAAAATGCTTCTCTACTTTCAGCAAATTGTTAACTTTCAGATCCTGATCCAAAAAATTTGACCGAGCTAACAAGTATGCATAGGTTAGAGGGTGCCCAATGTAAGAGCATCAGTTTGAGTTTTGACGATTTACACTGGCATTCACAAAATGCTTCTCTACTTTCAATAAATTGTTAACGTTTAGAGACCGACTACAAAAATAAAAGTCTAGTGACTGCACCTTAATAAAGAGTAATGGGATAGCTGTATAAGAAACGGAGTTCCAGCCTGAGGGGTAGCTCAACCGGTAAAGTCACTGGCTTTGTGTTCAAGAGGTCTCCAGTTCGAGTCCCCTCAAGGCAACTGGAGGTTTTCCTGGCCATTAACACCAAGGCTCAGATTAATCTCTCCCGGGCCCAATTGAGCTGGGCAGGGATACTAGGCTATCAAAAAAAAGAAACAGAATTCCAGACCTGATTCTTAGAGTTTCTTCTTACAACTATTAGACCCAGTTCACAGCTCAGGAACAGTCTCATTCTTAGCCATGAAACACCATTGAATAAAGCCCAAATAAATCCCAACACTCTTCTGAGCCTTTGACCGTTACATCCACGTAATAGTATCTCAAATAACTTCTTAAAACCAATGCAGTGAAAAGCTATTCCATATAGGAATTCTAGAAGCCTTTTTCCATCTTACAAAAAACCCAAGTCTAGCAAATTTCCAAAGCTAACCACCAAAAGCCCACTCATAAGCAGCCTAATTGCGCCCAGCTAAACAATATATCCATTATAGGGAATCTAATAACATTACTTATGACCAGGGTTATAAATAACAGCCGATACGTTACGTATCGGCCGATAGGTATCAGAATTTTGGCATTCCGATACGGATATTTTAGTAAATATCGGCCAATACAATCCGATATCAGTAGATATATGGCTGTACCACCAATACTGATACCGATATGATAAACAATACTGCAATTTAAAACCCTTCTTATGATCCTTCCAATTTGATGTGATCATTACCCTGATGCTATATATTGGGCACCGAAAGAGTCATTAATTATGCTCACAAGAAGGGAAGCAAAATCGCGATAAAGAATGTAGATTTATGTCAATCTAGCATATGATTAAGGACTCCTACAGACATAGTCCAACATATATTCATAAGTTTCATTCTTCGCGATATTACTGTAACTTAAGTTTTCTTAGCATTTAAGTTATCTACTCATGAGGTAATTGCCTGTAAGACGCTTCTCACTGAATTGGTTCTTTAGAGAAGCTTATACCCCATCAAAAGGCATGAGGTGGTTGCATTCAGGTAGCTTGAAGTGTCTTTGCCATTCTGGTGCTTTCTTAATCCTATGTACATGTGAGAGTGGAAAAAAAAAATATCTATTCTTCCTTTGTACAGGGCTATACGATCCCTCATTTCGTCAAAGATGATCTTTGAATAAAACTTTCAATTTCAAATTCTTGCGTGTTAGGGGTTGGTTTTAACCCTCGTGGTGTGTGGAATTCTAGTGTACTTGCTGAAAACAGAAATCGGCGTAAAATCTGATTTTTTCAAAATTATGTGGGTACCCTATAATCCATGTATTGCAGTTAGAGCTTACAACTGATTACACTGTGAAAATGAAATTACCTTCATTATCCTTCATGACTCTTCAAAGTATGGCCAGTGCCAGACGATGCCTCAGCAATTCTACTAATTCCTCATATTAAACACATATTGCATATTTTATTTTAGTAGACTTGACAATGATTTGCCATTAACATCAATAGCTACAAGATATACCAATTTTCCCATTTAACCTGTCAATAACAAATCTAGAGTTCCCTTAACTAGTATTTCTTTTAAATGGCCAAAACGGAGTCATTTATTAGTTAGTACCAAGGGTGGATTGAAGAAGGGCCCAGTGGGGGCAGCTGACTTCTAAAAAAACAGTAATTTTTTTTTTTATGTGTCTATCTTCTTTAATTGAGAAATAATATAATTTGCCCCCACTCATCAATGAAATATTCAAGTTTTTATTT
>BRYF01000024.1:8620509-8625509 GCA_030159135.1 Actinidia polygama | reverse complement strand
TTTCTCGGAAGAATAATTAATTCGATATATTTATTTTTCGTGTGCGGGAAATTACCTTCATACCCATATTGTTGGTTAGATCCTTGATATCTACCAACAATTACCAGATTCCATGTAATAATTAATGTAATTCCTAATATTATCCCAATCCATTGTCATTGATTTTCATTCGTTGTTACAAAGTAATGTCTACAAGAAAAAGTAGTGTATATATTGCAAACAGTATACTAAAAAACAAAAGACTTCAATGGAAAATAGGGGAGAGGCCATATGAGATTAACTGTCCAAAGGTGTGTTGTGAGTCTACGTCTAATAATAAATTTTGAGAGTGGAGTTATACTATTATGTTATGGGCTCACGTTAATCGTGTTCTAATAAAAAAAATTAAATTTTAAACTTAAGTCACAAGTTTGTGGTACGTGAGTGAAAGTGAGAACGTTTATTTTTAAAATTTACAAAGCTGAGAGTGCTATGAGATCGTGTATATTTTATATATTAATATAGTTATAATACCAACTATTTAATAAATAATTCATATAATTTTTTATGCCATAGTTTAATTTTCTATAAGACTACAAGAAAGGATTAAAAATATAAAAAGTGTTATAGTCTTGGAGCATTTCTAGTAGTCTTTTATTATTTGGCTCCCTATGTTGTCTATTTTTTAATTTAGAAAATCACTTTTTTTAGTTACTCAACACACTTTCTATTTTATCTAGGAATAATTAAAATATTATTTATTTTAAAATATTTTAAAATCATTCAAAATTAATTTGGTTGATAATTTTTTCACTTAATTTTTTGTCCTTATTATAAATTTTTTAAATAAATACATAAACTACCTCTCCAATAAGAAAAAAGAACAATAAGGGGATGTTTGGTAACGTTGCTATTTTTTTATTTTTTGTTTATTTTATGTTTGTTTAATTTTATTTATTTTTTTGTAAAAAAAAAAATTAAACATATGTTTGTGTTCACTATTTTTTAAACTATTTAAAAACAAAAATATGGTGGCGGCGGTGGTGGTGGTGGTGGTGGTGGTAGTAGTAGTGGAGACGGAGATCGTGGAGGAGGTGGTAGTGGAGGTGGAGGTGGAGGAGGAGGAGGCAACATTGGTGAAGACGGCAGCGGTGGAGACGTGGCACGCATGATTAGTTTCTTAGCCGAAAATGAATTTTGTAAATAAATTAAAACCTACGTTTTAGTGTTTTCACTATTTTAAGTAAGGGGCCGAATTGGGGGACACAAGTTTTGACACAATTTTAGACATTCCATCTTAACCCTTGAAATCAGCCCTATCAAGGACTGAGATTATTTTTCAGAGTTATTAAAACGACGTAGTTTTAATAAACTTCAGGAACACTTTAAAAAAATTTACTCCATTGTAATCTCAGCCCTTGATTTCAAGTGTTAGGATGTAGTGTTTAAAATTGTGTCAAAATTTGTGTCCCCGAATCCGTCCCCTTTAAGTAATATTGAAAATAATTTTTTCTTGTTTTCAATTATAAGTACCAATACAAATAAATTTATATTTATATTTATATCAAAAAATAAAATTAAATAAAAAATAGAAATTAAACAGTTACCAAACAAGTTCCAAGTGTAATGGTATATGAGAACAACTATAATTATTGATAAAAGTCTTAAAAACTTTATTGTTATTTTGTATAACAAAAAAAAAAATAAAGTGCATTTAGTAAAAGAGGCATCCCAACAAAAAGGGAAAATAAAGTGGATATGAATAGTGTCTTTCCACATCTGAGGAGGCAATGTAGCATGAGATTAAATAGAGCATTTGAGAAAGGGGGGGGGGGGGGGGGGGTTGGGTTTGAAGACGACAGCAGTGGAGACATGGCGTGGCGCGCTTGATTAGTGTCTCAGCTGAAAATGAATTATGTAAATAAATTAAAATCTACGTTTTAGTATTTTCACTATTTTAAGTAATATTGAAAATAATTTTGCCTTATTTTTAATTATAAGTACCAATACAAATAAATCTATATTTATATTTATACCAAAAAATAGAAATTAAATAAAAAATAGAAATTATAACACCCTCCCTTATTTTTCATTTGAATTTTGTGAACAGTAACTCCCTAGATTTAGAGTCACTGTTCTCCTCATTCCTTTCCTTTCTCTCTTTCATTCTTTACATAATAGTAAAAATATAAGTTATTTTAATAGGTAAAAAAAATATCAGGAGTTTGTTGGAGGATGAAAAAAGTTGTTGATTACCAAATCAAAAATTGAAACAAAATAGAGGAGGGAGTATTGCTAGAGATGTTTTAGAAGCCCAAATAAGGGGCGAGTTGGACTGGTGTTTTTGGGCTACTACTTGCTAAATTAATTGTCTTAGGAGCAAGAATAGTTATAGTTTGTTAAGGACGTGTGTGAAGAATAAGTTCCACATCAGATAATTAAAAAAAAATTGGCTTGTACTATATATTGGATGGACTCACCACCTACAACGCTTAAGTTTTTAAGTGGGTATGAGTTTCAAACAATGTATATTGAGCCAAGACGATGTGGATGCGAACCTATTTGATTTCTCTCCAAATAAATCTGGCCTTGCATAAGAGCACGGGCGGACCCTTGAAGCACACTCTCTCCCAATAGAGTTGCTTTTCCAACGTGGTATGGTAGCTTGGTAGAAAGGTGCTCTTGAAGTTTCCAAGACGTTCAGTGTTCAACTCTTGCATGATGCAAGTTTTTTAACAGATTATTTACGTTTCACGTACGTAATAATTAGTCTGAAGTCTAAAAAATTATCTTCAATTATCAAATTCGTGAATTAAACCCGAATTTGGGATGAATTCACCAATTCGCAAACCCAGTGCATGTACATGGCACTCCCTCCGTGAATTATGTGATCTAGTTTGCACACACTAGTAGGTGTGTTAGTATAAAATGTTAGTTAGTTAGTTCGATGTTAATTACATTTTTTTGTTCTTTATTGAACATGTTAAGAAACATGCAAAAGTTGTCAGCTGATAAAATATTTGTTAATTACAACTGGCGTGTTATAAAATTCTTTGTAGGCCCCACATCATTAATCCTCAAAAATTTGAAGCTCACAGTTCTCAGTCCAATTTCCAACTGTTTGACGTTGGGTAGCCAGTTCCTTTGTCTTCCACTTTGAACTTTTGGCTCTCTGGTTACCCTTATTCTACAAATACATTCTTGGTTCTACCGTTTACCAATCTTCAAAAAAAAAAAAGGATACTAGACCTCCATTTTTTAACAGCCATCAACAAACTAAATTGGGATTTAATCATTCTTGTTTCTACTGGAGGTGGATTTAATCACATAGCTGTTGGGTTCAATGAGTGGGGTTTGGGGAATTATTAAGTGGGGTCAATTTATTAATGTTAAAAGTTGAGTTTTAATAAAGTGTCATGAACACATTTTAAGACTAAAATTTAATCAAGTTTTATACACTAAATTAAATGATCAATAATTGATTCATGTTCTCCTAAATGAGTAGATGGATTTATTCATTTGTCCCAAAACCAAGTTGACTTGAATGAGAAATCATTTATCAAAGAAGTACCATTGCAAAGAAAAAATTGGGGATGACAAAATTTTATCATTTCTTTTTGTGTTTGAAAATTTTGTATAATTTTATTGAAACTTTTTGTTTGTTTTAAAAAATAATACATTTTTTTTAACAATTAATGAGTGTTTAACTAGTTGGTTAGTTAGTGTAATTGAGCTTTCTTATATTCACTAACTAGCAAAGTACTTAGCAAATTAAATTGAGTTGCCCTTTTGAATATGTGGACACATTAATACATAAATTTAACCTATGCAGTGGAGATGCTCTAATCGTCCATAATAATGACCATTATTAAGTGCCAATATTTCAGGGTGCAATTAATGAAAAAACAATATGAGAACTAATTCAATGGCCTTAAGAATATGGTTTCCTCATTATTTCCCATCTATTATTCTATTAAATGAAAATAAGGTAGGCATGGTATCAAGAATATGGCAAATATTCATTAGTCACGAAATTGAAATAAATGTTGAGTCCAACCCACCTTGATGAGTTCAATCTACTATTGGGCCGAAGCCCAAGTAGTATATTTGGGCCCAAGCCCAAGCTTGTTTAATAACCTTAGCTTTTCTCTATAAATATGAACAGATAGAGAAAATTAGGGTGTGAGATTGTGTTGAATTGACTGAGAGTAGAGAGAGAAAAAGAAGAGAGGCAAAAGAGGATGAGAGAGAGGCTGAGAGTTGAGTGAGTGGATCTCTTTCTTTTGTAATACCCTTGTTCGATTAGTGAATTATTTATTTCTCTTCATGGACGTAGGCATCATTGGCCGAACCACGTAAATTTCTATTGTATTGTGTGTGATCTGTAATTCTTTTTTAGCACAATAATTAGTATTAAAGCACAATCGAGTTTTGAATCTCCGCAAAAGTGCTCGAAATTAATTTCTGAAAGTACCATGGTGTTCCTTTCTTCGAGACAAAACTCCATCATCCAACCGCATCGAAAATAGACGCCTAACGCGCCCACACGCTCTACCTGAAGAATCACGTGTAAGATCCACTCTTGAGCCACGTGCCTATGTGCCACCGAGTCGCGCGCCAGGAGAGCTGCACCATTGACTGAGTCGTTGATTGAGCCACTAAGGAGGGTAAATTAAACTTTCAGTTCCTAATGTTTTAAATACTTTACACTTAAGTCCCTGATTCAAAAAATTATAGTTTGGTCCCTAAAATTTTTAAAAATTAAATTTTGATCCTTGAAAAAATTGATAATTAATTATATGGACCAAACTATAATTATTAAAAACTCTAGATAATTACATATTGATCTCTAGAATTCTAATAATTATAAATTGTTCCCTAGTGTTAATGATAATTACATATTGGTCCCTAAATTTACTAATAATTGCATATTAGTCTTTAGAGTTTTTGAAAATTATAGTTTAGTCCATTAAGTTTTGAATATTTATAATTTGGTCCTAAAACTTTTAAATTTTAATATT
>BRYF01000024.1:8613009-8615509 GCA_030159135.1 Actinidia polygama | reverse complement strand
CGCAATAATTTAATCTCTTTAATACAAATATAAAACCCAAACTCTCTAATTTGCATTCTTAATTAATTCGATTAGGGCTTTAAAAGGGGTTAGCACTATATAAAGTCATTTTCGTGTTTTTTACATCATAATCATGTGATTCCACTAGCCAGGTAAACAAAGACTAACAGATAGTTTAAATTGTTACCGAATTAAAACTATAGAGTTCAATTTATTATAGTTAAAACTATAATGTTTAATTTGTTCTCATGATTAAACCCTAGTTTTTTTTTGCAATTTTCCCTAAAATTAACGATCACGTACTTCACTGAACCTAGGTTAATTATAACAGCCTACTTTATCAAAAGATCACAACCATAGGTTGTGTTGACCTTTTATCCTGAGAGAGAGACTGATCATTTTGGTGGGTTCACAGCTCACAGCATGCTTTGCTTTCTTTTTAACTGGGGATGAATACGAAAACATCCCCAAATAGTTATACCTCTTCTGTTCATCTATACTTAAATTATTAATTCGGCATAAAGATCATAAACTCGAAAGATTTTAAAAAATATAAAAAGTCTCTTTTGAACTAAAAAAAAGAATCTTTTTAAGTTTCTAAATCTTGCAATTTAGTAATCATTTCAAATCGATTGGTATCAAATCCCGGTACTTAGCCTAAAATTAGATAAATCAGAAATAAAAAAATCAAATGATTTCATTGAATCAGATCTAATACTAATATAACCGAAGTGAAACTCCAACCAGTAAGTGTGAGCGCCATGGCTAAAAAAATGCAATTCAAAATTTTTTTAAGGATTAAATTAAAAATTCATTAAAAAAAAGGGGATTCGCCACCTAAATTTTAGGCTTTGGAGAAACCATTAAAAATTGAATCTCGTGGATAGGTAAATTTCATTTTCATCCCCAAACACTGGTCGGGGAACTAAGTTACTGGGTTAGAACCTAGTGAAGAGATGCAAAAATTGAAAATGATTCTCACATTCGAACTAGGTATACATCGCACGTGTTTATTCTACAAAAATATAAATATTTAATAAGAAATATTATAATACACATCATATATTATTTGTAGTTATTATAAAATTAAAATTGTGTCAAGTCATCATTTTTAATGGTCAAATCGATTATTTTATAGGATTGAAAATGATTCTCACATTCAAACTAGGTATATATCGCACATGTTTATTCTACAAAAATATAAATATTTAATGAGAAATATTACAATATAAATCATATATTATTTGTAGTCATTATGAAATTAAAATTGCGTCACGTCATCATTTTTAATGGTCAAATCGATTATTTTATAAGTCAACTAGTTTAAAATATATTTTAATCACAAATTCTTATAAAATTAAATTTTGATTTATAACATAAATACAAAATGGTGTGTGTGCACATGGCAACCAAGCTTAACTGCTATTCAAGTTGTTATTATTAGTTTGAAAGATGAGACCTAAGCCCAACCCACGAGCTTTAAGGGGCTTAAGCCTACGGGCCGGGTTGGGCCTGAGCCTACTGGTTTTTAAATAATATTTTTTTAAATATATTTTATTTTAAATTAAAAAACTAAAAATATCAAAGATGAAAAAAATAATGCGTAATTACATAAAATCATTCATAGATATTGATTCTTTACATATAAAATATTATAAAAAAATTAATGCCTTCGAGTTGGGCCACGGGCTGGGCCTTCGGGCTTTGTCACCGATCGGGTCATGGGCCGGCTCACGGACTTCAAATTTGGACCCAAACTCAGTCTCTTCTATCCTGGGCTTGGGCCCTTTGAGTCATGAGCCGCGGATTTTTTGATGATCCTTAAGCTATTAAATGAGGTGTGCACTATATACCCCAATAAAATATGTGTGTTGTAGTTTTTCCCTTCTCTACAACCCTAGTAAAGACATAATAATTTTTTCTCTTTCCCTATTTATTTACTCTTGAATTTTGGTTAAATACAGGAAAATAAAATTTCTTAATGAAATCTCATTCACAACACAAGCAGCTACAGAGCAAAGCTAAAAAAATTCATGGACGGAGTGATCGAGTAATTAATTAATAAATAACTTTCGGAGTGGCTATGATACACAGTTTAAAAAACTGTGTATATGGTTCGCTTAATTATAACATCACGGTAATCAATCGTGACATTTTTATAATATACGCTATGTGTGCCTTAAAAATATTAAGATCAGTTGTAGTGAATATTACGGGGTACATATGTTAAAAATAGTTTGTCGTGCATCATTGTGATAAATGTTACGAACTTTTGTGATAAAAAAATTGTGTTTTTTTTAATGACGGTGAATTTTACGATAGATTATAGTATCCATAAAAAAAATGTAATACTTGTGTTCAATTAAAGGATCATAATTCAAAATAATTTATTTTGTATGAGTGTCACCGAGTGGATTATCAATAAAAAAAACCTTAGACTTGATCAGATATTGATAACTACATGATCGGATTATATTGATCTTCAAAAAAATAAATGTAA
>BRYF01000024.1:8583009-8585509 GCA_030159135.1 Actinidia polygama | reverse complement strand
CAGTATTGAAGTAAGACATTAGAAAATCAAATTCAAGAGCATCAAATGCGAACTGAGGGCAACGGTTAGTGGCGATCCCAAGGAACATCAGGGGGCAGAAAGTGACTTGCACAACGAAGTTTTCTTTGACACCCCTCACGCTTGGATCGGGGCACCGACGATATGATGGGCTAGCAACCAACTATGACTTAAGGGCAATGCTAGATCAACTTCCTACTCACTGACACAGCAGTCAACGCGTCCCAGCTGAATCAACCACCTACTCACTGACACAGCAGTCAGTGCGTCCCAGCACGTGCCGAGATATAGTATGCCTAGTGATATGACAGTTGACGCGTTCAAGCATGCACCGAACTATCTTGCAGTTTAGTCCAACAAGCCTTCAAATACCAGCCACCACCGTCAACTATTGTGTAGCCACCGCATGTGTCTATTTTCGATTTCGCTCCATCATTTCCAACACTCACGCCCCCACATCTACGCTATTATATCTTTCATAAACACACACTGCTATGATACAAGTCCTTGGCTGTCCACTGTGATGATTTTTTTCCTATTTTTGACAATATGGCGCACGCGCACTCACCACTGATATGATAAAGTCTTGACTATCCTACTGCTAAGAAATTTGTCTTGTTTTTAACATGGCAAACAGAAATAAAAAAATACTATGCTTACCATTTATTACATGTCCCATTTTATTTCTAAGTATTTAGTTATTTAATGCATTTAGAGCATCCACATTATTTTTGACTAAGTAATTATTTATTTAATGCATTTAGAGCTTCCACATTATTTTTGACTAAGAACTATAACAAAGTTAAATTTGTAAAGTTGTTTTGGCTATAGCCTATTTTGAACAATTTTTAAAGATTTTATTAACTAAATTAATCAAAAAGATGTTTAGCTAACCTGACTCTTTATAATCAAGTCAAAACATGATGACTTCTAAAAGTGGCTTTATAACGCCACTTTCAGAAATATTTATGATAGTTAGTAAAAGATAATTTAGGAAAAGTAACAAATACGTATAGTCCCACAAGTCAATGTCAAGGCAAGGCAGCCTTAATTGATTTGACTTTGGGGTTAAAGTATTTGGTAAGAACTTGGTAAGTTATTGTGTATTTTTCAGAGAGCTTCTCTTGATTGACCCCACTCTACAGACAACTTTGAACATCACCCCAGCAAGCACATTTTGAATAGAGACTAGCTTTTCTGTAACTGACTAGTAAAATTATTTTTTTTTGGTAATTACTAGTAACAGTATTAGTCCTGTAATAAGAGATCTTCAAAGCTTGTAAAATATGACCCTATTAATGCTTTTCTAGATACACCATCAAAGGTGAAATGGACCCTTCTCTTGTGATCTGCTTTTCTTATTTTAGAAACAATAAATAAATAAATGAAAGCTTTTGATTAAGGCTCTAGTTTTTACACCTGAATGGTGTAAAGCTCCAGAGGTCACTCATGTTGTTGGGCCTTTTTATATTATACATGCCCTCTTTCACACAAACCATTAGGCTCATTTTGAAATGTCCCTTATAGTATAACCTATAGAAGAAATTTGCAGTGACTTAATTCATCCACATTACTGAAAAGATAAAACCCAAGAAAACACACACGCAAGCACATGTCGCAAAAGTAATCCAGAGAAATATACAAGATTTCAGTTTGGACGAAAACATAGGCCGCTAGCTAACCGATAAACCATCTAATTATGCAACAAATGATAATAACAGACAATAACATAGGCAATCAACAGTAACAATGTTTGAGGTGAACTCACTCTGCTAAATGTATTTAATCCAGGCTGTTTAGCCATTTGATTAAATCGATGTAAAATTGAAAATATCAGGTTTTATGTACACTCTAAGATACAAGCATGAGATGGGATAACAAATGTAAATTGTGGTGACAAGGGGATCCCAAAATTAGCGACTCTGAACCATCTTGAAGAAGACAAGTTTAAATCACTTGCAATTACCCATACATAGTTCAAACACATTGCATGAAACGGGATAAAAATGAAGAAAAAACTCGGACCAAATAACCACGAAAGTTCATGATTTCTTGTCCAAATCTCAAGCTACCTGGGTCTTGTTGAAGGACCGCTCATTTTGAAGCCAGGAGTTTACTAGAAATGAGTCCTTTATGATCTGCAGCATAAACTTGTCTCAGCTACAATCAAATTAGAAGTGATGGGAAGGAAATTTGAAGCATGACATGACCTGGTTCAGATAAGCAGCAACACAAGGAAAAACCAGCAAACCACCACCAAGCTGCTCCACAACCGCTTCCATCACAGGAAGAGTCAACAATATAAAGAAAGATTAAAGCATTTTATTGTTAGTTAGGGAATATAAACCTCAAAACAATCATTTCTCACCTGGCTTGCAACAAGTAGAAGCGCAGTGGCATTTTCTCTCTTTGCAAACACTGATTTGCTACTGGACACAGCCGAGAGTCCTTGTATTGCAACAACATTAAAAGCTAATAGGAT
>BRYF01000024.1:8498009-8500509 GCA_030159135.1 Actinidia polygama | reverse complement strand
ATTTGTTGTCCAAGACATGACACCTGCAGAGGCATGAAGTGGATGTAAACAAGCCGTTAACCACTCCAAAATTTTTGCTTACATCGCCTATGCTCACATTCCAAATGAGAAGAGAAGAAAGCTAGATCCCAAAGGAGAAAAATGCATTTTTCTCGGTGTTAGTGATCGATCAAAAGATTACAAATTGTATAATCCTATCACCAAGAAAATTGTTATTAGTCGTGATGTTTTTGATGAAATAAAGAACTGCTCATGGGATGATAATGGTGATGGACATCAAATTCCAGCAACTTTTGATGATGATGATGATGAGAGGAGGCATCAACCTGTTGTGAATGAGCGACACTCAACAGGTTCCGTTCTCACATCAGATCAAAATCAACCATCGATTGAAGTTGATGAATTTTCAACTGGGCAACAAGATATAGCAACCTCACGTCCTCAACGCATTACACAAAGACATACATTGATGAGTGATTATGAGGTTAGTGGCTTTGGTCAATCCAAAGACCCACTCACACATTTTGTTCTTTTTTTAGATTATGATCCTATAGCCTTTCAAGATGCGGTCAAAGAATCAAAATGGCAAAAGGCTAAGGGCAAAGAGATTAAAGCTATTAAGAAAAACAACACTTGGGAATTAACAAATCTTCCCAATGGGTAGAAGACGATAGGTGTCAAGTGGGTCTACAAAACCAAGTTGAATGAGAAGAAGAAGGAGAACTTGATTACAAAGATTATAACCAGGAGTTTCTACATAAAGCATCTTGATTACAAAGATTACAAAGATTCTTGTTGATTAAGCAGAAGTTGATTACAAAGATTCTACATAAAGCACGTTTGGTAGCAAAAGGTTATAAGCAAGAGTTTGGCATTGATTACAAAGAGGTGTTTGCTCCAGTTGCAAGGCTACACACTATTCAGCTAGTGCTCTCTATGGTTGCACAAAATTCACGACCCATCTTCCAATTAGATGTGAAGTCAGCCTTTCTACATGGTGAGTTGTAAGAACAAGTGTAAGTTCATCAACCACCTGGGTATGTACAACAAGAAAGTAATAACAAGGTATACAGATTAAAAAGACATTTTATGGACTGAAACAAGCACCGAAAGCTTGGTACAGTCGCATAGATGCTTATTTTTCTAAGGACGGTTTTCAAAAATGACCATATATGAGCATACACTTTAGGTGAAAATTGGACATAGAGGAAAAATTCTTGTTGTATGCTTGTATGTTGACGATTTGATCTACACAAGAAATGATAGGGCTATGTTTGATGATTTTAAACAATCGATGATGTTAGAGCTTGATATGTCAGATCTTGGAATGATGCACTACTTTCTTGGCATCGAAGTTGTGCAATCTTCTACTAGTATGTTTATATCTCAAAAGAAATATATATTCAAGAGATTTTGGACAGGTTTCAAATGAAGAATTGCAACCCAGTTGACCCACCAACAGAACTTGGTTTGAAGCTAATGAAGGATCCTATAGGAAAGAAGATAGAAAATACTCTTTCCAAGCAGATTGTGAGAAGTTTAATGTACTCCACAACAACTAGGCCAAACATAATGCACGTGGTGAGTCTCATCAATAGATATATGGAACGCCCAAAAGAGCTTTACCTCTATGCTGCCAAGAAAATTTTTCGATATTTACAAAATAGTGATTGTGCAAGAGATCCAGATGATAGAAGAAGCACATTGGGTTATGTTTTTATAATTGGAACTGGAGCAATTTCATGGTCATCGAAGAAACAACAGATTATTACTCTATCTATTACCAAATCTGAGTTTGTGGAAGCAACATCATGTGCATGTCAACCTATTTGGCTGAGGAAGTTACTTGAAGAATTACCCAATTCCAATCTATTGAGATAATAGCTCTACAATCAAGTTGTCCAAAAAATCCCGTTCTTCATGAAAGAATCAAACATATAGATGTGCGGTTCCATTTTTTATGTGATCTCATAAAGGATGGAACTATTAATATGGTATTTTGCAAGAGTGGAGACCAAGTTGTAGACATTCTGACTAAAGCTCTCAAATTGCCTGCATTCTTAAAAATTGAGACAATTGCTTAGTGTTTGTTCTTTGAAAGATTTTGCTTAAAGATGAAGTTGTAATACCTTGATCCGTAAATTAATTTTATTTTATTATAGTCAGGATAAAAATATAATTTCACTGGTAGAAATTTAAAATTTTTTTTTAGATTTTTACAGTAAAAGAAATTATACCAGAATAAAAATTTTTGATAAACTAAAACAGAAATTAAATCATGTGTCAAGCGATTAAAGCAAAAGTGTAACACCCCAAATATGTAAATTCTATTATCCCCATGAATTACGCCGTAAACGATAATCAAAATGGATTGTAGGAAGTTAGTGGTCAAAGAGACCAAATGTAAGTTAGAATTTATTTAAAGCCTTAAACTTATAATTTTTGCTTAATTTTTCTCTAGGCGTTCGAACGCCCATATGGGAGTTCGAACGCTAAGGCC
>BRYF01000024.1:8490509-8493009 GCA_030159135.1 Actinidia polygama | reverse complement strand
ATTCATTTTAATTCGCCCTAAAAAATTAAGGTTTCCAAATTCTGCAAGTATAGTATTTTTCTATTTTTTTACTGTATTATGAACAAGGATCAAAATTTCATTTTGAGAGGTTGTTTCGGTTGGCTCGAAAACAGAAACGTTTCTGAAATATTTTAAAAATATTTGGAAAATATTTTAAAAGTGATAAATATTAAAATAATAAAATACAATCTCTCGTAAGAAAATGTGTAATAACCTGATTTTATCTTTTGAGTTATAATTAAAATATTAGTAACATTTGGGATAAAATTATAAAAGATATTTAAGTTGGAGGGACTAAAGTGTAATTAAATAAAATAATCGTCACGGATGACGATTATTCAGCCGCATGTGTTGAAGCTTGTGTTTATAAGAAAGAAGAAAAGAAAGAAAGAAAGAAAAAAATAATATAAAAAAATATATTATATATGTGTATATAAGATAGATAGAGAAAGAAGACACGGAGGGAGAGAAAGAAAGAAAGAAAGAATATTGTGAGAGAGAGAGAGAGAGCTGTTAACAGAGAGAGAAAAACATCTCCAACTTTTCTTTCTTTTTGCCCAAACACAGCCTGCACACCCACCATACATTGATAAATTATATGGTGTGGGCAATTATAATCATAAGAGTTAGGATGTGAAATCAAACGATGAGATGATGTCCGATCAAGGTAAAATTTTAGTATGATGATCGTGGGAGCCAGATCTTCATAGCTAAGAGAGTTGATTTCAATTTGAGGTAGTTTGATATTATATTATCGCCCTATTATCTTTATTGTTATGATATTGAGATGTGATTAGTTATTAAAACAGCATTATTCGTATTACTACGAAAACTTAGAAAATTACATGTTTAGGTAAACAATAGTATAGCCTTAATAATATGTATCACGTGTTAATAAAATACTTGTGAGAGTATCGGATTAATTGCGGAATACTGAATTTACGTGCTCATGTGATTAATCCAATTTTGTGTTAGTTGCTTGGTAGAAAACTATAACATGCTTGACATACTAAGACGTTAGTGACTTTCTGTAATTCAGTAGTTATCTAATTGTTAAAGTTGAAATGTAAGATATTGTGAAATTTAATTGTTTATCGTTTATTTAATTTACATTATGATTTCAGCATTAGATTATTGAAAATGGCATTGAACATGACCATATCATATCATTATTGTAGCCTTGTCGGCTTTTGCATGACATTGAGTTGGATATATTGATGGACGGTACTCCCTTAGGGAGGGGTACCAAGGTTGAAAATTCCGGATGTGGGTGTGGTTGTGAGGAAAAGGGCGGATGGCTCCCTTATAAACATTCACTCCAATCTATACTCGGTTAGCTCCCGGGGTTGGTTTTATCTACGCTCCTTGTGTGGGTGGCCCATAATCCGGTGTTGAGAGTGTGTGTGTAATGTTTGCTAAATTATTTTTGGACTTGGACCATAAATATCTATTTAATTATATTGTTGTTTGATTGGGTTATGAATTATTGGTGGGCCAAGCCCATTACTAGTTATGTTAGACCCATGGAGGTATAGTGGGGATTTAACATATGTTTGTGTGTGTACCACACCATAGCAAATCCCTTGAATTTCCAACACATTTCCCCTTTCCCCTCTCATCCGAATCTCATCCACCTATTCTCCCACCTTCTCCCACTTTTCTTTTTTCTTTTCTCCCTAAATTTAGCCAACACTTTCAACTTTTGTCTCCCACTTTCAATTTTTTTTTCTTTGCTTTTCTCTTTCCATTATTCTCTTCTTCATCAAATAATGAAAGAACTCTCCCTTTCCCTCATTTTCTTTTCTTCTTTGTTCTTTCTCTGTGAGACTTGAAAGCCAAAGAACTCCGGCCAAAGAACGCCATTTCCGGCCACTTTCCGGCGATCTCCGGCCTTCGGACAAAACACGAAAGTTGTTCATCTCTTCGAGTTCTTCGATTTCAACCGATTGGAATTCCGTTAGGACTCCATTTGGACCACCGTTTTCAGATTTTTCGTTACGCTTCAAGAGGTAGTTTGATATTGTAGTATCGCCCCATCATTTTTATGATTATGATTTTGAGATGTGATTAGTTATTATTACAGCATTATTTGAATGTTTGATTAATGTGGAAACATATAAATTATTCAGATTTGCTTTTATGAAATATTTGTATAAAATTCTAAGTTTCGAAATTCATTTTATAGGTCAGTTTGGGGTTATTTAGAGTCCGAATTTAAAAGAGAGTTCTAAATAAAAGTTGTAGATCATCTTAATACCTTTCTAACGAAACTTAAAATTTGTAATTCGGATATCATATGAAAAAGTTATGAGTAAAATACCGTTACTGTTATAAAAAAATCTGGAAATACAATATTTGTATAAAATTCTAAGTTTCGAAATTCATTTTATAAGTCAGTTTGAGGTTATTTAGAGTCCGAATTTAAAAGAGAGTTCTAAACAAAAGTTGTAGATCATCTTAATACCTTTCTAACGAAACT
>BRYF01000024.1:8473009-8475509 GCA_030159135.1 Actinidia polygama | reverse complement strand
TGCAGTGAAAAGTTCTTGTAGAAGAAGACAACAACTCAGGAAGGAGCAGTACGTAGAGAATAAGTAAAAGGCCAAGCTGGATGAAGAATTACGTGGTATAGAGTTGCGTGAATCAGTTAGCTTGTTAACTGTGAGGTTGTTAAAGAATTAGTTAAACAGTTAGCTGGGCAAAGAAGGATTAAAGAAGCTGTTACAAGAAATGAAAGGAAGACGATTACAAATAATGGAAGGAAAAATAACTGTTAGCAATAGGGAAAAAGTAGTTACAATAGTTCTTAATAAATAGTAGAATGTATATAAATAGGGGAATGTAACCAGAAGGAAGATATGGAAAAATACAGTCAATTCTTTTGTTAAGGAGCCATTCTCTAGCTCGAATAAGAGAAATTCTTTAGCAAGTTCAGATTTAGGGTGGACAATTTGATAATTCATTAAAAGCCTCAATGAGTTTAGGAAGGAAACTGAGACTCAGATCTGTGATCTCAACACAATTACAAGATTCATGCAAGCTGTCGATCAGAGAATGGAGAGTAGAACAAATTCTGATAGAGGTACAGAAAAACCATAAATCACTTCCCAGGTTTCTAACAACAACACTTATCAACATCGATCTTTGAAGATAGATGTACCTCGTTTTGATGGAGAAGATGTCTCAAGTTGGTTATTTGAAAATTGAGCAGTTTTTACAATATTATAACACTCCTGTATATCAAAGAATTTTGATTTATTCTTTTCATTTGGAGGGTCTTACTCTTAGCTGGTTTAAGTGGATGCATGCTAATGGTTTCATTGAATCTTGGAAATGATTTTTAAAGGCTCTTAATCTTAGATTTAGTCCTTCAATGTATGAGAATTATAGAGGTGCTTTGTCTAAGTTGCAACAGACTGCATCAGTAGTAGACTATCAAACAAAATTCGAAGATTTGTCTACCAAAGTTCATGATTTGTCTGAACAATTGTTAATAAGATTAAAATCTAAACTTAAACGTGAGTTACTAATACCACAACCTCAATCCTTATCGCAAGCTATGGCTTTAGCGAGGTTGTAGGAGGATAAGTTTAATGAATTGAAGCAACATTTCAAGCCTTCTTGGCAACGTCCTTCATTTGAAGGTAATGCATTTGTTTCAGTTAAATCTACATTGAATACAGTACCACAGAATTCGAAGAACCCATCTCTGCCTATTAAGAGATTATCTCCTACAGAATTGAAGATCAGGAGAGAAAAGGGTCTATGTTACAATTGTGATGATAAGTATTCTCTTAGTCATAAATGTAAGGTAAAATTTTTTCTACTTGTTGGGGATGAGGAAGAACAAGATTCTGTTATAATAGAGGACGTGGGTGTAGAAGGTGATGCAACTGAAACTTTTATATTTGTTGTTCCTAACGTAAGTATGCATGCATTGGATGGCCAGATTAGTCCAAGGACTATAAGAATTAAAGGACAAATTGACAATCATTATGTTCATGATCTTATTGACAGTGGTAGCACCCATAATTTCATACAAGAGAGGGTTGTGCAATACTTGGGATTGCCAATTACACCTTCCAAGTAGTTTAAAGTATACATTGGTAATGGGGATTTTTTGATTTGTGATAGCAGTTGTGTGAAGGTGAAACTGTGTTTGCAAGGGTATAATTTTGCATGGATTTATTCATTCTACCTATTCAAGGTGTTGATGTAGTATTGGGCATTCAATAGTTAGAGCTTTTGGGTCCAATAATCACCAACTACAAATTATTAACTATGAGTTTCCAATGGAATGGCAAGTCTATACATTTGACAAGAGAACCACAAGTTCATAATGAATTTCGACTTGGCAAACAGCTTCTGAAATTATCAAAAAACCAAGGTATTGCTTCCTTGTATCATCTCAAAGTCATTTTGTCTGATAAGCCAAATAAACCTATCCCAGTTTCTGTCCAAACGTTATTACAGCAATATGCTAGTGTCTTTGAAAATCCCATTACATTGCCCCTATTTTGAGAAACTAATCATCAAATCCATCTTAAACCTGATATTGCCCCTGTAATTGTTAAACCTTATAGATATCCCTAGGTTCAGAAGACAGAAATGGAGAAATTGGTTCAAGAAATGTTATAGCAGGAATTATAAGGGCTAGTCACAGTCCTTTTTCATCACCTATTTTGTTGGTTAAGAAAAATGATGGTTCTTGGAGATTTTATATTGATTATAGTGCACTCAATGCCGTAACTATCAAAGATAAATTTCTTATTCCTACAATTGATGAGTTGTTGGATGAATTAAAAGGTGCTGTGGTTTTACTCTAAATTGGATTTGAGAATTAGAGTCAAGACAAAGGATATTCATAAGACTGCCTTTAGAACACATCAAGGCCACAATGAATTCTTGGTAATGTCTTTTGGATTGACTAATGCTCCTTCCACTTTTCAAGCTACAATAAATCATGTTTTTTACCTTATTTGAGGAAGTTTGTCATAGTATTTTTTGATGACATTTTGATATATAGTGCAT
>BRYF01000024.1:8100000-8102500 GCA_030159135.1 Actinidia polygama | reverse complement strand
TGTGAGCATATATAATATATTATGTGTGTTGGAGTATAATTTTTACCCTAATCACTTCTAGTGACAAGGATAGTTAGGCATGTTATGGTTAATACCCCTCCAAATTTTAAGCCTAATATTACTCTTAAGAGATAAAGTTGTCTTGGCCCCGATGGTTTATTTTATGTTAGATCTGATTGTAAAGCCATCAGGGTTCCAGATCCAAAAGTGATTTGGATCTCTATTGTATGGTTTAAAGGGCATGTACCTAAATGGGCTTTCATTCAGTGGCTTTGCTGTTGGGGCAGATTAGCTACTAAGGATAGATTGCAATAGTGGGGCATGATGGTTGATCCCATTTGTGTGTTGTGTAATCAGGAGCTTGAGTCTCATGAACATCTCTTCTTTGGGTGCTCTTTCTCTGGGCTGATTTGGGGTGATTTCAGGTGACTAGGAGGCTTTCTCGGTGGTCTTCTGAGAGGGATTGGGCAGTCCATAATCTATCCAGGCCTAGTTTTGGTAATTCTTTGTATAAACTGGTGAAATCTGCCACTATCTACCATGTATGGTGGGAGAGAAATGCACGCATCTTCAACAACAATGTTAGAAACTGGGAGGCTGTGTTTGTGTTCAGAAGCATAGAGGGGGATGTGAGAAATAGATGTTCATGGAAGAAGATGGAGAATTCCTATTCTAGTTCGCTCGTGTCTTTCTTGGAATATTTCTACAAAATTTTGGAGTTGCTAGTCGCTAAAAGTGTTAGTGTTAGGCAAATTGTGTAGGGTCTAGTATTGTGGTTTCCCATTGTGTGGGTGATATGGTAAGGCCTTTCTCTTTTGTTGATTTATCTGTGACTTGTTTGTTGGGTTTCAGGGGAATTCCCCTTTGTTTCTGTATTCTTTGTGCTTGGTTTTTGGTATAAACTTTAACTTACCAAAAAAAAAATGCTCGCTTAAGGTTCGTTGACAAACTAAATGTCTACTACTCAAAGTCTAACAACTAAGGTTACACGCTCAAGGTCCGTCTAAAATTCCCTTATGGTCCGTCAACCGACTAAGTTATGTCTAAAATTTCCTTATGGCCCGTCAACCGACTAAGATTTATGCTTAAGGTGCCTCAACCGACTAAGATGCTCGCTTAAGGTCGGCAAACCAACTAAGATTCTCGATAACAGTTTGGGTATAAAATCACATTTCAACCATATAAAACAACTCAAAGATCTTAATGTAACAGTTACTAAATAAATTGAATTAAGATTAAAAATAACCCTTTCCAGGACCAAGTACCTTTGCAGTTGCAGAAGTTAAAAGTTACCACCTATAAAAAAAATTAAAACTGAAACAATTAGAGACATTATATTGAAGGGAGGGATAAATCATAATAAAACATATTTTAATGAGTTCAAAGATAACAACTTTACAAAAGTGTATGATTTTCGAACAATATGATTATTAGGTAAAAGGGAGAGGGAGTGACGGTTGTGGCTGGGGATAAAAGAAGGGGTGGCAATGGTGGTGGAAAAGGGAGAGGGAGTAGCAACGGTGGCTTGATGACAATGGCGATTATGGCTGGTGACGGTTTGGTAACTGCAAGTCCTTGCTTACGAAGGGCTAGGGTTTGGCAATGGCTGTTAGATGGGTTTGGCGAAAGATCCAAGGAAAGGGTATAATTGTCTTCCAATTGGACAATGAGTTGACTTCAATTTGTTTTCCATGCTTTGCCTCATAATATGCACGTGGATTAATCTATTTGTCAATTTGGATGGACGGAAATTGTAACGGTTGCACTTTAGTCCAAATTTACAAGGTGTGGAATTGACTATTTTTACCATAAAGGGGTGCTTCGAGCCTGAACCACAAAGTTAAATTAGTTTTTCCCCTAAAAAATAGTCATGGCCTATCCCTAAAGGCTAAGCCATTGACAGGTAATGTTTTAGAATTGGCTTTTAATTTTCATCTTTTACTTTTTCATTAGTTTACTTATATTGTAATATCATTTTATAAAAAAAACAACATTGGAGAATCAACACACAACCTTTGCAAGAACAGGCCTAACACTCCATTTGGACTGAGAGGTTTGGAGAACTGTAGAATTTAGAGAGGAATAGTTAGTTATTACCATGTTTGGATTACAAAAATGGCAAATCAAATAGGTTCTACTGCATTCTGCTGCATGTTCAACCCTGTTATGTATAGACCAACTCAGCTATAGTGAATTGTGATTTCTTTTGTATTCTTAGTACAACCCTACTGACATTGGGCCGTAAAGGAAAATAGCTAGGAAATTTTATACATAAAACTAGGTTGCAAATGAACCAAGCTATTCACAAACAGCTCAAATCTTGGCTCGTTATAAGCCAGTTATCAATACGTCTTTATAGTATGAAAGCTCTTTATAAGCTCATATAGTTTGTTTTATTCCATCCCGCTCGCCTCAAGTAAAAATATCGAAGCAAAGACAACCAACAAGCGTAAAAGTAATATAAACTCACCTGATCAACAATGACGGTGTCTCCCTCCAA